>CAJHNH020000134.1:199741-320162 GCA_905116865.2 Candidula unifasciata | reverse complement strand
CTTTTGGTCATGGGTTTAAATCCGCACGGCGATGGATTTGTTTTGTCCTCCAAACATGATCTTGGTTCCCAGGTCGACCCAGCCTTAAATGGGTACCTGGTGACATCTTGGGAAGTAAAGGCAACCGGTGTGACGTCGACCACATCACCCATCACGAGGGTCGTTGGTCTAGGAAAAAATGTGAGCCTTAGGTGCCCGCTGCACCCCTGGCGTGTAATGGGACCTTTACTCTCGTTCACTTACTGGTGTCTGTATACTTTTGTAATTGTCTTTCACTCGCTGGTCTGTCAGTACGTTTATTATCAGTGTTCACTTTATTGTCTAGCTGCACAATAGATTACTTTTCATTTGCTTTTCTGTCTATGCTTTATAGGGACTTTTTATTCGTCGTCTGTCTATACTTTATAGGGACTTTTCGTTCGCTTGTCTGCCTATACTTCTTTATAGGGACTTTTCGTTCGCTTGTCTGCCTATACTTTAAAGGGACTTTTAATTCGTTGTCTATACTTTATATGGAATTTTTTTTCGCTTGTCTGTCTATAATTTATAGGGACTTTTTATTCGCTTCTCTGTCTTTATGTACACCTTTCAGTCACGTGTGTAGAACTTTAGTAGCTTGTTGGTGTATACTTTATGTGCACTCTAGTCGCATATCAAACTATACTTTACAGGCACCTTTCGCTCGTTGATCTGTCCGTAACTGTATGTACTACCGGTAAAGGTTACCACAGATCTCGGCCAGCTGTTAAAACGTCTTAAGTCACCTTTGGGAACCGGTTAAAGGCGCGAGTCTGCCAAATGTCATAGGCTGCTGCAGTTCTGCTTACATACTTGACTACTCCAGACATGAGCTTCTGTAGATTGTGCTTGTATTAGAGGACCCTGGGGATTAGTGAGACGGGGGCAGGGGAGGGAAGAACCAAGCATGATTGCTATACGGTTTTCCACGACTTTAAAAAAAGTGGGGGGGGGGGGAGGGGGGCGGGGCGGTGTCTGTTATTCGTTAGTACGTCTTCTTCTTCTTCTTCTTATCATTCACCGGTTCTCAATTCAAATGGAAAGTTCTGTTTGTCCGTCCACTTCTGGGCTTTGGTTTTATTCCAGATCTTGTTATACATCATTTTTATTTGTATGCAGACTGTTGGTTCTTTGCCTCTCAGGCAGAAGCACTTCGCTTTCGAAGGAAGAATCCCTGATGTTCTTGATCTTGTTCTTTCTTTCTTTCTTTCTTTCTTTCTTTCTTTCTTTCTTTCTTTCTTTCTTTCTTTCTTTCTTTCTTTCTTTCTTTCTTTCTTTCTTTCTTTCTTGTTCTTCTTCATCCTCCTCCTACGCTGGTGCTACTGTCTGATTTTGATAATATAGTGAAAAAACAGCGAAGTTGTTACAGAAGTCATTGTTGGACATGGGTTTCTTGGACATGTAGACCCGGAAAGGCAAACCCTGGCATTAAATGTCCGCGTTTATTGAATAGACAGACGATGGGAAGATGAAAGTTAGTTCAAGGTTTGCCTACTCTAGAACAACGAGGCGCTAGCAAAGTTCGCTACACCAGTTTCGCGGTCGGGGGTGGGGAGGGGGAGAAAGACAAAAAGGCTACATATTTCCCCATTTTCGGTATTTTTATCATGAAATAAAGCCCAAAGGGTTGCGTTTTCCTTAGTCCCCGCCCCAAAGGATTTACAACTAAATTTTCCCTCGATCAAAAAACAAAAAAGTAAACCTGAAGAAGTCACGATTTATGCGGGAAAAAAAACTGTAAAAGGGGGAAAAAAAAAAAAACGAGGATTTAAGTGGGGAACTAGCAAAAAAGGAACGCATAAGAGGAAGACGACTGTAAGTACTTCATTTTTTAATTCACCTAAAGGGGCAGGCCCTTGCGGGATTTTCCCGGAAAGGGCCAGTATTCTGGGAGTTCGTTTTGAGTTGTTTGGAGTCTCGAGGCGGGTCAGGGCGTATAAGCCTTTTTTCATTTTCATGCCAGGGCACGCAGGGGTTCTCTTCGTATTGTCCCCCCAAAATTCTTTCAAACCCAACATCCCTAGAATTTTTAGACTTCCCCCAAACCCCCGGGTTTCCTTTTTTTTGGGGTGAATTAAAAAAAAAAGGTACTCGTCACGGTGTTTAGGGGAAAATTTTTGCTTTAAAAACCTTAAGGCATTTTTTGCCAGAAAACGGAGCATCTTTTTTAAATGTCCTATGTGCCGGGTTTTTGATTTTTAATCTTTAAATCAGTCCAAACCCTCGGTTTAAAAGTAACTAAAACTGAAAGGGGTTGCTGGCGTGTAGATTTAAAATAAGGTCCCAAATTTTTGGGTCGGTTATCTTACAAGTACCTGACAATTTATCCTCACGACCGCTGTTATAAACACTGAATACACCACTCGTACGTGTGCAAACCGTAAAGTGAAATAAACTGGAGCTAGACCGTATCAATAAAGGGGGGGTTCTGAAACCTGAGTCTGCCCCAAGTTCATCACGACCGGTCCAGTTTAAAACGGGCCGTTCTCCCTGACGTCATGGGGGGTCGGCTAACGCATCGAAAGCCTGACCCGGTGCGCCCAGCGCAGGGCCCGGGTCGCGGGACCCGGTCGGGGTTCCCTCGCCCCTAAAGGGGTTAGTTTTTGCTTGGGCGTGTTGTGAGAATGAATGACTCGAAAACCCATAAAGGCAAGAATAGATACCTAAAAGGGTTTTGGCTGCGAAAATGGGGGCGGGACAAGAGCACTGATCTAACCCTTTCCCTTCTGGCGACCCTTGGGTAGGCTAGTGACCATACCCCCAGCGATTACAGCAGGCATACTAGGGTTGTTTTTTGGGACGTCGGCAAAAAAACTGTCTCATCACAGCACTCGGGATTTTCCCCATTGCGCCGTCCCCTTTTTCAGCACCCTTTAAAGGGTTTTCTTCTTTTTTCTTTCGTTCGCAGAAAAAAATTTGGTCTAAAATTTAAAATTTTTTTCCTCTAGATGAATTTCCTGTCTTTTGTAATTCACTAAGCGGCCCGAAGTTTGATTTCCCACAATTTCTTTTTTGGGCCCCAAAGGTTTTGCCTGAAAGCTTTTGAATCGGGGAAACAGTCTTAAAGGGGGATGGGGACCCTGTTTTTTGAACAGTTGGGAATTCCGGGGTTGCCGGGGCATTTAATTAAAATGCCCGGGTCTTGCCTTTCCCTGAGTGAAAGGAATTTGCCGACCGTTCCCCTGTCACCCCTAGCTTCCCATTCCCCCAAAAGCCCATAATAAATCGCTTCTTTGTTTATGCACTTTTTTATTTTTTCCCCAAAAAGGGCCCCTGGGCCCAAACCCCTTGCTTGCCCATGCATTTTCCCACCCAAAAGTTCCCAGGAACCACCAGTCGGTATGTTCTTTTCCCCCAACATTCATGCTCACCCGGATAAAATATCAAAAGAAGGTTTACTTCCCGGACCCCTCTAAAAGGTTGCTTCCCACCCTACACGGAGCATGCCTGTGCCCAAACCTTTTTTTTTTTTTTACATGCTTTGTGATTGGGTTTACAATTTTGGCATGTTCCCCAAAACCCCCCCCGGGTTTTCAACCCTTGAAAGGACGGGTCACGGACTCCCCCAAACATTCTAAAACCAAACTTAGTGCCCTTTCGCTAGACTGGTTGAAACTAAATCGCCCCCATTAGCTTTGGGCCATGAGGAAAAGTATTCACGGAACGATAAAAAATCGAACGAACGTATTCCGATTTCACAAGATAACACCCTAAAGGAAAAGTGAACGTTGCGGCTATAGACCCTTAAATCACCATACATAAATAAAACAAAACCACACAATTACCCCCAAAAGCCACTTGACTAAACTTTCCCATCTCGAAGCACCCCCGGGCTTTTGCCCTTGCCAGGGGAAATTTTATATCCAGTAAAAAGGGGAATTTTTTAAGTTAAGACAAAAGGGTTTAATTTTCCCGGGGAATTAAAGGCTACAATCCTATATTAAAACCCCCCAGCCCCCGATTAGCATAAGTCTGTACAAATGTTTTTCATTTATATCCCAATTCGCCATTACGGAAAAAGTCCTCAAAAGTTTAAACCCAAAGTTGAGAACCGCTGATATTAAAAAGACCTAGAAAGAGGTTACTATCGATTAAGCACGACTTCTTTTAAAAATTTTTGGCGTGTTTTTTATAACTTGATGTGTTGTCCGTACTGTAGAAGGGGGCCCCCTGTTGGGAAAATTGATTCAAAGCCAAGTTTAAGCTTCGGGGTTCTTTGTTGTAAGGAAAGGGGCTGGATACAACTAGGTAGAATGGGTAACAAACTAGCGAATTAAAACTAGGTTTTTTTCTTTCCTATGCTCCCTCCGTGACCTTTAACCTTCCCCGGTAAGGTGTGCGTGGGGTTAAACATAGATGTTTTGAATAGATTGGGGGAAAACTAGATGTATTCTTTCTGAAATATACTGGGAAAACTTTAGGCACTATGTAAAAAATATGTGACGGGAAAAGGTTGGGGTATAATTTACTGTAAAAAAGGTGACTCGTGGATAATTGGGGGTCTGAAATAACAAAGGGTGACTTGAACGGGGGGGGGGGGGGCCCCGGCAGATTGGGCTAAATAGACGCCGGGAAACTTACAAAAACTGAAAAAAAAAAAAAAATGGGTTTGGTTTTCGGAAAAAAAATGAGGATCTTAAAGTTTCAAACCATGGCGGAAATTTTAAAAGATCCTACAATCTTATGGCCCCATTTTACCATGGGGGTCTAGAATAACTGCGGGATGTGGGTTTTTGGGAGAGGAATGACAAATACAGGGGCAGTTTAAAAAGAGTAAAAAGATGTCTTTGGGCGAAGTTGACCCCACGAAAAAAAAACATTGGCCACATCAAAAGAAAAAATCACATTCTTTGTCATGTGATGAAAGGGCAAAAAAAAAAAGTAAGGGGGGCTTTTGGAGTTGAGGAGAGGCGGGGGAATGGGGAAAAAAGGGTACAGGACGTTTTTCATCATGGGGTGGAGGATCACTGTGGCAGAGTTTAAATTTAAAATACACGAGACAGAAATTGTTTGGTTTCCACCCTGACTACCAACGCCCCAGGCCCTGGACTTTTTGAATCTAGAATAGACCTGGAGCTCTAAAAGCCACTATTTTAAATGAGCTGTGGGCCCTGTCAGACCCAGACCAAGGGGTCACGTGGCACTTCTGCAAAACCCGTCAAATCTAAACTCTACCACACCCTTCCCAACATAAACCCCGACCTTTTGAGCAAATTTTGCAAGGGCCCCCCCTGTGGAACCATGAAGGGGCCTGCTACTGACATGGAGGGGCATAGAGGCACCCCCCCTGATGGTCCCGACCTGAGCATAGGAAAAACCCAATGCAAGAAGAAGAATATAAGGGAAACTTGAAAACCAGTATTTAACATGGGGTCTTGTAAAGTTTGTGGGAATTTTGAAGCCCTTTTTTAAAATGGGTGTCTTGTATAGATAGGGGGAACAGCCGGTATAGTGAAGTTGACGGCTTTAACTCTAAATGTTATCTGTCTGTATTCTCTAATGGTCTCTAGTAGCAAATCAATCGTCTTCTCTCCTTCCTCACATCCTGTATTACCGCTTCCGGTGTCGAGGGAGATATAAGGTTCTGCTTCTGGCTCAACAGGCAACCTCGACCATAGACACATCGTGGTGCTGTAGTGTTTCTCTGATGTTGTCTTTCCATTTTCTTCTTGGTCTACCTCGTGATCTACGCCCTTCTCCTCTCTATAGAAGCCTTCACTGGTAGGCACCACAAAGAATTCTCTCTAACGAAGCAGACCATCTGGTTTTCTGTCCTTGCGTGTCAATTAGAATTGGTTCTTTGTCCCTTTTTTTCTTGTGATCTCCTTCCTGATTTTATCTTCTATCTTCTAGTCACAGTATATATATATATATATATTGGACATGTTCTTTCATCAATATATAATATTTCTACGGCCTCAGGGGTTTCCCCTCTGTTTATTGGAATTTCAGTAATTTTCTTTTCTTGTTTATGGCGACTGACCGTGTCTGGTGCTAATATAAAGCGGGAATCAATATACTTTGTATAAGATATTGCTTTTTGCTCATAGGGATTGCCTTATGCTGTTAAAAAAGGGTGGGGAGGGGTGGAAGGGGTATCATCATTATGTAGCAGGTCCTTTGCCGAACGTCGCTCTAATCAAGTTCTTCCTGAAAGAAACTCGGTCTCTCGCTATCTCTCTTACCTCATATTCAAGGAGTCACTTATATCCGGTGCCCATCTTCATGTTGGTTGGCCCCATGCCCCTCCTTCCTGGTATCATGCCTTCTGCTACTATTTGTTTCCCAATCCGCCATGGCGCTTGATATGACCAAAATATTTCAGCTTATTACGGGATAGTTGTCTCAGATCAACACTATTTATTTGATTTATTCCACTCACGGCAGTGAGCGTCGCAGGTATGGCACCCCGAGTGTTGTGGTATTGACAAAAGGAACTCTGCCACGCCAGGTATTGGAATTCCAGAAGTGAGTCAGTGTTGGAATGTACGCACGAATAGTTTTGTTTGTTACTTAACCGTAGGGTGGTAGCTGCGCGATACAACAGATTCTACAGGCCGTGAATTCTTTAAGTTCTTGGACAGACAATGTGTGGATGTCATGTTGACGTCACTCTGGTACACGGGCCAGTCTTATGATGATAAGTGTTGTAGCATCTTTGACAAGTTGCCTTGCGGGGGATAAAAGGCTGTGTTGTGTGTTCTTGCCTGCCGTTGTGTTGCCCTCGTGACAGCTGAGATACCATGAATGCAGGTAATTTGTGATTAGTGTGTGTTCGTTTGTTGATATAAATCCTTGCCATTGTGATGTGATTTCTGGTTTTAGTTTGCGTAACCGCTTCTTTGGCAGTTCTTTGAAGCCTTTGTGTTGTCATTTGGTTGTTTACAACATTAAAAAAAAAATTATTCTATGAGTGTCTCGCTCTTTAAAAAACAAAACATAGAGAGAGACTGGCAGTGAAAAGAGATTTTCTAGGAAGCGGAGAAAAGACATGGCGAAATGTGTTTGCTTTATTAAGAAGTCGGCGTCTGGGGCTTAGGCGTTGCGAACGAGCTACGTAATGCCGGGATGCCGGGTTCGATCCCAGCTGCGGACCTTGCGCCTTGCGTTGGTTTCGACAGTGGTATCGAGAAGCCGGCCGCCCAGAAAGAAGTGGCAAACTACTTATTGTAAATACGCTACTGGACGCTTGTAGCTTTTTAGATAGGAACAGATTGCACAGGGACAAAATAAAATCCTCACCTGCACAGTCGTGGCGAAAGCTCTAGCCATGAGGCCGTAATGTCCCCAGCTGTCCCCTTGTCCTTCCCATCTTTGTCACTCTCTAGCTCCCTTCTCTATGTGTTTTTGGGTCTGCCTTTATTTCTGTGCCCCTGTGGGTTCCAGTGCAAAGACATTCTAGTTGTAATGTTCTCAGGTTTTCTCATCACCACACTGGCCGCTCTTTACTCCCAGGACTTTAACTGGAATCGTCCCCGTAAAATTTGCCTTCAAAAATCATAACAGGATACATAACTGACTATGCCTTGTTAGTTCTGTAGGCTGCACGCTCAGCGGGCAGAACAGTCAAAGAAGCCAATGGCGCCTTCTCCATGACCACCAGCAGCATGACGATGGAGGTGATGGCAGTGACGCAAGCGCTTGCCTGGCTTGAAACACAAAAATACACCCGCGTGTGTATACTCAGTGATTCAATAAGTATGATCCGGAGGGTTCAAGCAGGTTCAGTGCGAAGACAATGGCTTGAATCATTACAGAAGTCCACTGTGCGTGGAGTCACCTTTATTTTTTGTTCCGGGACACGCAGGCGTCGATTGAAATGAAAGAGCTGACAGGTTGGCTGGATCCGCTATCACTACCGACGGTCAGCCTATGGATCATGCTGATATTATCAATGCCCTCCGAGAAATGGGAAGGATAGAGGACTTTGGTGGCAGTGAATCCACATCACTCGCCAGAATGGCAGACTTGGGAATTAAGATCGGCACAGCAAAAAACGAGACGCACACCAGACACGCCAGAAGACTTGTTAATCAACATAGAACTGGTACTATTAGCCATCGGACGTTGGGGTTCATACTGAGGGGAGGATCTGAGCACCTATGGACATGTCCGGAGTGCAATGAGGATAACCCAACTAACTAACTAACTAACTAAGTTCTGTAGGCTAGAAAGGTTTGAGGTTTGAACAACGGATCAACATCATGGCTCACGAGTAGTAACCCATAAGTGTTCCGTTCTTCTTCTAACCCAAGTCTGAGTCCGAAGAAGCTCAGCACAGTGCACAGGCTCTGTATCACCGGCGAGGATCCTGAAATACTTTGGGTAGATTTGTTAACTCCAAATTTTGCCCAGGCAGCGCCGTTAGGCTACTCTTTTCGATTTCCAACTGCCAAGGGTCCCCCCCCCCCCCACATGTGCAGCAATGCACACGGGCGTCCGATCTAACTACCCAGAGACCAGCGTAAATTACTAGAAGTCGGAGTCTGCGTGAAAAAATCCCAGCCCTTACCGGGGATTGAACCCGAAACCTGTATCACTCGAGGCGGACATCATACCTCGAGACCACAAAGCCCCCTTGTACGCTAGAAAAAGGTCTTTATCCAGACATTGATAAAAAGTGTCTTAGCTTAGCTACAGGTATTCTGTATTGTTGTCTTGACTCTAGTGCTTTCAGTCGCCTTTATCAAGACACATTTCCAGGCTGGCTTTTAAACAGTTACGGTTGGCTGAATATTCTTTTTAGGGACTTGCAAACTGGGCGCTCTGCCGCCGGGAAGTCTTGAAGAGGGGCGCGCGCGTGGCTTAATCATTGTTTAAGTGCGTAATAATAGTTCTCTTTGTGTGCTAAATTATAAATAAATATAATGGAGTATGTGAAATAGTCCTAGTCATTGTGAAATTAATTAGGGGCTTTATATGAACATCATCGGCATCTTGTCTCGGAAGCTGAGATATTTTAGTCATATCAAGCGCCATGGCGGATTTTAAAAAATCAGAAGGCATGGTACCAGGAAGAGGCCAACCAGCACGAAGATGGACACAGGATATAAGTGACTATATAAGAGGATATAAGATGATATATATAAGAGGATCTAAGTTTAATATGAAAGTACCTGAGGGGGGAGAGCTGGCGAGAGACCGAGTTTCTTTCAGACAGACCTTGATGAGAGCGACGTTCTGCAGAGGACCTGCTACGTGATGATAATGTGTGCAATGCTATGATATGTATAAAAGAATACTTGAAATGAAAACGCCTGTGGTGGGGGAGGTAAGGCGCTGAGTCTGCTTGCAGATGTTCAAGGCGACGGAGCTTATATCCAGTAAAAAAGCATGCCGTAAATGCGTGTTTTTTTTAAATAGGTTTATTAGGTTGTAAGGTGCGAATCGTAACCTAGCCGTAAGCCACACCACGTGTGAAATTCAATTTTAACGTGGAAGACAGAACATAGGGAAGAAGAGGAAAAGAAGAAGAAGATACCACAACAGTAGCAGGTCGTACATCGGAGTACACTTGTGTTTTCCCCCACATTGTAAAATCAGACAATATCAGAAGAAGAAAACATGGGGTAGAGCAAACTGATGAAGAAGAAGAAGAAGAGGGGGAAGCGGAAACGGAAGAAGAAGGAGAAAGAAAAGGTGGAGAAAGGAGGGGGGATGGGGAGAATAAGAAGAAGGCACAAATCCAACCAGTCTTTCAGTGGAGCGCACCTGTTTCAGATGGTTCAGACTGCTTCACCGTAAGCTGCAGTACATACAGCCCATTGTGTGCGAGGATTATATATGATACAACCTTGTGTGCCGCTTGCTAACCTTGTGTTCTAACCTTTCCGTTGTTTTTATTTTTATTGTAACCTTCATATACTCTGTTAAATTTCATACCTGGGGGGTGGGGTTCTAATCTGCTGCCTGTCTCTCACAGTTAAACTCTCATCGTCGACGTCATTATCATCATCATCTTACACTCTCTCCGTGGTCGTAGAAATGTCACAAAGAGCCGAACGTAGTAACAGAAATGGGTAAAGCTATAAAACTTCTGTCGAGGTTGAACAGGGTGTCTGGGATATGACCTTTCTGACTTGCCGTCCTGGTTGAGAATTTGTATAGTAGTGTGGTCAAACGATATCGGGGGGGGGGGGGGGGGCGAGTTTTGTGTGGGAGGGGGGCCTTAGGAGCATGCTGAAATAAGGAATAATTTCTTGATTAGCCGGCAATCCAGTCTGTGTTGTGACATGACATGTTCTGGTGTCGTTGTGTCTGTATGTCCGCTCACCTGTTTGGTCACTCTGTCCGTCTGCACTATCTCTATCCCTCCCTCCCTGTCTTCTTCTTTTTCTGTCTGTCTGTCTGTCTGTTTCTCCGTCCGTACGTAGATCTCGGAATTTTCTACAATCGTTGTTTCCAAACTCTGAGGGTGTCTTTTCCACCATCCAGCCTGTAGCCGTTTGCCAGCTGCCACCAGCCTTACCTGTCAGTCAGTACCAGCACACGTTCCAGTGTCACCTTGTCTGTCACCTGGCTGGTCCCTTATCGCCCCTTATCTACACACCAGCTGTCTGGTTAGCGTTATTCACATGTGCTCCGTCTAACAGGACACTTCCGGCTCAACTGCAACATGCATCAGATAAAGACAGTACAGTTCCCACAGTGTGCGTGTCAGGCGGGGCAGCAAACACGTGCTGTAACCTGCCCACTGTACCTACAACTGGGAAGAGAAAGCCGGCCCCAAGAGCAAAGTGTTTAGATCAAGCTGTGGGGAAACCACGGACGACCTGCAACTGACATGCGAGTTTATAGAGGCTGACCACTTGAAAGCTGAACGCCAGGCAGAAGAATTTACTGTTGCAAGGGGCGTTGAGATATATATATATATATATGTATGTATATGAGAGAGAGGTTCCCAGGGGTGATCCTAAAAACAGGTTCCTAGTGGTCATTCTAGAAACAGATTCCTAGTGGTCATTCTAGAAACAGATTCCTAGTGGTCATTCTAGAAACAGATTCCTAGTGGTCATTATAGAAACAGGTTCCAAGTGGTAATTCTAGAAACAGGTTCCAAATGGTCATTTTAGAAACAGGTTCCTAGTGGTCATTCTAGAAACAGGTTCCTAGTGGTCATTCTAGAAACAGGTTCCAAATGGTCATTCTAGAAACAGGTTCCAGATGGTCATTTTAGAAACAGGTTCCTAGTGGTCATTCTAGAAACAGGTTTCTACTGGTCATTCTAGAAACAGGTTCCCAGTGGTAATTCTAGAAACAGGTTTCCAGTGGTCATCCTAGAAATAGGTTTCCAGTGGTCATCCTAGAAACAGTGGTCATTCTAAAATGTTTCTCAGTGGTCAATCCTAAAAACAGTATTCCAGTGGTCATCCTAAAAACATGCTCTCAGTGGTCATGCTAGAGAGTTTCCCAGGGATCATTCTGGACAGTTTCCCAACCTTGAGTCCAGCTAAGGTAGATAGGATCAGTGTATATCTCAAAGTGTCAAGTGCAAAGGTGAAGGCGAGGAACCAACAGTGCAGACCAGTAAGCCAGATCTGGCAACGTGCAAGTCCTGAAAGAAAACCAAGTTCAGAACTGGACAGCTAAACAGGACTTGCTGTCAAGAGTTTACAGTCGGTGAATGCATTGAAGAAGAAAAGAAAAAGAATCATGTTTATGTTTATTTAAATTCTTGTTATACAAGGTGTGTCTCTCCATCTACAGCATCATCTGCGGGTGGTTCTGGAGCTGTGGATGAGGAGCTCTTCATCAAATCTTTCGAGGATGTTCCCAATGCCAAGGTAATGTTTATTAAAGAGCTATAAAGTCTTAAGTCAGCAATAAAATTAATTTAGAAGAATCATTTGCTCATATGCTCCTAGTGTTTGCCTGTATAGTTTTATCTCTGTGTTATAGACTTTTATTATACAGTTGTTTAATCATCAGAATGGTCTCTATTCAGCTGGCATTTTCATTTTTTTTCTCTCTTAAATTAGGGGCTGCGTGGTCTCGAGGCATGGCATCCGCCTCGAGGGCTGGAGGTCCCCGGCTCAGGCCCCTGTGAAGGCTGGGATTGTTTCATGTGAACTTCTAGTAATTTTCCATGATCTCTGGGTAGCAAGATCAGACGCCCGTGTGTATTGTTGCGCACGTAAAAAAAAAAATCCCTTGGCAGCGCGCTGAGATTCTTCAGACTCAGGCTTGAGTCATCATTGTTTTTTGGGTCTAATAATGGACAGGGCACAGCGGAGATCATTCGCCACATCAAGCTGGCATTGTTGTTTTGTTTTCATGACTGTTAAAGCTGAAAATATGGATTATTACAAGTACACAGCTTGACACCCCTTAAAAATTCCTTAGGCCACCCTAGAAAGAGGGGTGGCACCCCCCCCCCCCTCTTCCCAGGTTGGAGGCTACTGGTCTATAGAGACTTGAAATGAAGAAAAGAGTTGCGGAAGGGAAAAATAAAAGACAACTGAAATATTTCAGCCATATTGAAAGACATAACACTCTTATGGAAACCTTACTGGAGAGAGGATAATATCAAGAGATGGACAGACAGTAGCCTGAGAAAAAGGTAAACCCTGTCAAAGAACAAAGAATGTTAGAAATCCATTGCAGCCTACCCTCACTGGGGAGATGGCACCTAAATTGATTGATACTTGGTTGACATTCTGTGCAGATTTTCTCCTCAAGAGATGTGCAGGAACAGATGATGAAAATCAAGGATGTCCTGTCGGACCCAAATGTCACCTGGGAGAAGAGGGTGGACCATGTGAGTTTGGTTTGTGTGTGTGTGTGTGTATGTCTTTCTGGAGTATTCGTTTTTTTGTTTATAAATTAGCTAGCCACATATCTTATTACTGGCATCAGGGTTACAAGACGGCAATGGCTGGGGCAGACAGAGAGATGGTGGCAGATAGCATATCATCCATCAAAAGGTCTTTTAGGGACCACTCACTTTAGCCCCCAAGCGATGGAACCAAAAACACACAAAAAACCTCAACCACTTTCTACCAGCTACCCCTGAGCGGGAAGCTGTCAGTTATATTGTCGTCTGTGTTTATTTACGCCATATTCATGGCAAATAAGTGCTTGCCACCAAATAGCCCCCTGTCAGGCATGCCTTGAAGAGAGCAGCGTTCTCTACAGGACCTGTTGATGGATGAGATGTTGTCTGCCAGCATCTCTCTGTTTGCCCCAGCCATTGCAGTCTTTTAACCCTGATGCCAGTAATAAGATCTGATTTAAACAGGTTATGAATGCAAGTTAGTTTTCTGTTTGGTGACGAAAATGAGGTTTCGTAAAGGTGGGGGGTGCCAGTAAAAGTGGGTGGGTGGGGGGGGGGGGGTGCCAGTAAAGGTGGGGGTGTGCCATAAAAAAAAGGGGGGGGGTGCCAGAAAAGGTGGGGGCTTACACCTCCACCTTTTTGACCAGCATGTTTTTTTTTTTTTTTTTTTGGGTCCATTATCTACCCTTTGACCTATCCAGCATGGCAGGCCCTGTTGGTAGCTACTGCCTCATTTGGAGACCCTTGCTAATATACCTTCCATACATTTATAAGAATTCAATAAAGCCATTCTCTTGTGTGATTCCAGTGCTAACTTATGGATGCGAGAGTTGAAAAACAACGGCAGCTCTAGATAAAAATAAAATTAGACAGTTTTGAGAATAAATGTCTTAGAAGAATACTAAATGTCCACTGGATAGATTTCAGATCCATTACGCAAATAAGACAAGAGACCAAGCAAAACAATGTATCCAATTTAATAAGAAAGTGCCGCTGGAACTACATTGGCCATGCACTCAGAATGGATAAGACCGGAAGGGGAAAAAAAACTGGGGAAGACCAAGAGAGACTCTACAGAGAACTATCATCAGGGCTCAGCCGTGAGCCTAACATCCAAGACCCAAAGGTGGTGGCAAAAAACTGCCAGACACGGATAGCTATGACTTCTGCCCAGTGTGCCGCCCTAGGCCCAAGAGGAAAGACACTAACTAATTGGAATGGGATTCATTTACGATCAGACATTTTAAAAATATTCTCTTGGAAAAATGTGATAACTATGTTGACGGAGTAACTCAGCACATGATGATGATGAGAATGTATGATGATAGTGATCTTGTCTGGTGCAGTCTTGTATTTCCCTTGACTCTAGAGCCAGGTAAATGACAAGAATTTGCTAGCCTGGAGCAACACATGGAGATGTCATTATGTGTCATTGGGTGGGAAGATAACATGTGAATTACTAACAACTACAACTTAAGTTTGTTTTCCTTCTGTTGTTTTTAGTTTGTTTTCTTTCTACAGTTTTTAGTTTGAGTCTGTTTTCTAAATCCTCTTTATGTTGTGTTTAAATCATGATTTCTTGTTTAGCTTTGACAGCTTTATATTGTCTGCTTTTCATTCTATGTTATTTTTTAGTTTGCTTTCTAGCTAAATCATGATTTTTTTTTTTATTTAACTTTTTTTTTTTTTAAAATGGATCATATCTTTTTTACTTTCTTTATCTTTCTTTTTAGGTTCATACTTTTAAAATGAGTAATTTGTGTATTTTTCTGAGCGTATCAAAATGAGTATTCAGAAATGAGTGAAAGTGATTAAGTTATTTAAAAAAATATAGTGGCCGCATGATGTAGTTTTATAAATGAATTATGAGACCAATAAAAAGTTAGAAATATTAGAAGCAGGAAAAGATGAGAGAGAAGACCTGTAGTTTGTCATCATGACACAAAGATATGCCTGCATCAGGACTGCATGGCTGTGGGCTGAAATGGTAGGGCGATCCCCTGGGAAGTGCGAAAAGGTTTGACCAACTCATCATCAAGACCACCGCCTAATGCCATTCCTAAATATGCACATCATAAACAAATGTCCTATCACGGAATGTAAGTTAAACAAACCTTTCTCAGGACAGATACAAACTATATTTCTTTTTAGTGCTTACTAACTGTAAACCCTAGTGGAAAGCTCTGGTTGTTTGTCGTCTGCTTCTGTATTTTGGTCCTGTTTTGAGTGCACTACCTACCTACCTTAAACACATTATGTATAGAAATAAATTTTATGTTTCAATGTCTGAACAGATAAAATTGTTGCGATCACTGGTGATCTCAGGAGCCGCCGACTATGATGACTTCTACCAGTCGCTGCGCACGCTGGAGTCAGCGTTTGTCCTGGTAATTAAAGATCTGAGGTCACAGGTGGTGAGAGAGGGATGTGTCACCATTGCGTAAGTATCCAGTTCTCTTCTAATTAACTATCATGTTTTAGGCTGGACTGCTAATGTAGGGAAGATAATTCATCTGTATTGGGCTGTTTGTATTTAGGTCTTTTTGAGGTTGTCTGTGTGTTTAGAGTTGTGTACAACTGCTATAGCTGCATAAATTTAATTATGGCTGTTTATAAAGTTAGATAAAATTGATTAGATTTATATAGGTCTGTTTATGTATAGACTTGTTTTATTTGTGGCTGTTTATATAATTAGATACAATTTTTTACATGTTTAGATTTATTGAGGGCTATTTGTTTAGATAGAACTATTTACTTATTTTATATTTAGGAAGGACTTAGAAAGGAAATTCTTCTTATCCAGATCAGTTCAAGCAAGACAAATTGCAGAGGATAAACAAATTGTTCTTTGCAACAGAAATTTGCCACATCCGAGATCGTTTTAAGTGGTCTGCCCTGTATCTTTATTAGCCATGGTATCGCTGTGTCTTGATATTGTCTTCTTCTTTGCATTCTTTAGTCCTATTCCAGAACTTGAGTGTTGCAGGGGGGCTGCATGGTCTCACGGCATGGTGTCCGCCTCGAGTGCTAGAGGTCCCAGGTTCAATCCCCGGTAAAGGCTGGAATTTTTTTTTATTTGGACATGGACTTCTAGTAATTCAGAGCCTGTGCACTGTGCTGCGCTTCTTCTGACTCAAACTTGAGTTAGAAGAAAGAACTGAGCACTTATGGGTCACTTCCTGTGTGCCCTGATGTTAATCCCTTGTTCAAACCTGAGTGTTGCATGCACATCTGTTTTACAGAGCTGACTTATGTGTTTGCATATTGTTGGTTCCGTGCCTCTCAGGCAGATGTACCCTGACTTCAAAGGAAGCCCCCTCCTCCCTCCTCTCCCCCTCCTCTCCCCCCTCTTCCCAAGTTGACTCTTACAAAATGCTTGTTGGGGAGGCAGTGATTCTGTTCTTGTTTTCCCCTGCAGTGGGGCCTCAGAACCTGCACTGGTAGGGGTCTTGATATTATGGACCATAGCTGTCTCAGTATTCAGTTCTCGTAAGACGTCGCCCATGTAGAGATTAAAACCTAATGTGTATTGTTGCTGTTGTTAATTTCAGCTACCTCTCGCAACAGCTGGGCACCAAGTTTGATCATTTTGCCGAGTCTATGCTGCCCTCACTCATTAACCTCATTCCCAACAGTGCGAAAGTCATGGCTACCTCTGGCATAGTTTGTGTACGCTTTATTATGCAGGTAAGACATCCTGATAACATCATATGGAAGACGTATAAAGGAAGTTAAATGTTGAATAGCTCGAGCAAAGGCAGCATTTTACAAAATAATGTTTTATGCAATCTTTCTTTGTTAATTGAGATGAGAAAGAGAATTCTTTAAAGCTATATAAATCCTATATTGATATATGGATGTGAATCATGGACAGTTGGTATATTGGTGTAAAATTTGTATGAAGCTGCGGAGATGTGGTTTTATAGATGAATGATGAAAATACCCTGAGCAGATTTAAAAAAAAAAAAAGTAATGAAGACACCTTGAAAGAAATGGACCTATGAAGAGAACTGATTGCCCACATCACATAGAGACAGTCTACATTCTTTGGTCATGTGATGAGAAGGAGAAAACTGGAGAACATTGTGACGGTAGGAAAGTTGGAGGGGAGGAGAGGCAGAGGAAGACCTAGAGAACAGATACTGGTCACCCCCGTGTGGGTTCCGGGGCCCATTGTGGGGAAAACAAGAATAGACCCTCTGCCTCCTCAAAAGCATGTCGTAAGAGTCGACTAATTGGGGAGCTTCCTTTGAAGTCGGGGTGCATCTGCCAGAGAGGCAAGGAACCAACAGTCTGTATTCAAGAGAATGAGATCTGTAAAACTGATGCACACACAACACTCAGATTCTGGAGCAGGTCTGCAGTTCAGTAGTGGACGAGCAACCAGAACCTTCCGCCAGAGTTTACAGCTGGTGAACGCGAAGAAGAAGCAGAAGAAGATACTGGTCAGTTTGACATCATGGCATGGAAGATCCTCTGTGTCAGAGTTGACTGAAAGTACAAGAGAAAGAAGGTTGGGGAAAGACATGACTACCAATGCCACATGGCATGGACTTTAAGAAGAAGAAGACACTGGTTTTAGTCCAGTGAATTAAAACTAAAAAGCTTCACTTATAGGGGAAGGGGAACAGTTTACACATACAAGACAAAATTATGTTACAGCTGAAGTCTTTCTTGATATAAACCACAACAACCACAAGATGCTTGTTGCAGAAGAAGACGATTGATTGATTTAAAATCACCAGCAGTCAGCAGGTCCTTTGCAGATCGTTGCTATCATCACATCCTCTCTGCAAGAAACTCGTTCTTACCAGATCTCTTGCCTCATGCACTTCTCTATCAAGGTGTCCTGTGCCTATCTTTTTGCTGGTCGATCCCTGCTGCTTCTTTCCTGGTACCATGCCTTCTGCTACTTTTCTTTCTATTCTGCCATGGGGCTTGATATAGCCAAAATATTTCATGTTGCAAGACAAGGCATACAGATTGTTAGAAATGTCATAATTATCCCCTCATAAACCTCATTCCACCTCTACCTATTTCTATTTCCTTCCCTCTCTCTTAAAATGGAAGCACCCTTGACTGTTTTTTTTTAAGGGAAAATAAACCGGTCTAGATCTGCTGCTGAAGTGTAAAGAGACACTGCCTAATTATCATTTATTATGTAAGGATACATAAACTAGCAACCTGTGGTTAGCTCAGCCTTGTCTAAAACCTACATTTTAGATTTTATTTTGTTGTATTGTCTTTGATTACTGTCTTGCACCTCATGTTTATAATTCTTCTCCTTCCAGTTTGTCCATACAAACCGACTCATTCCACTCATCACTGCAAACCTGACATCTAAGTCCAACATCATAAGAAGGTATGTAACCAGTTCATACGTGAAGTTCATGAAGGGCATCACACGAAGCATGAGCTCAGTAGCTCTAGTGACGATCCCCAAGGATATCTAGACATTGCACTTATGAACTGAATGGCAATCTGAGTAATGAATTGACAACCCTAAGAGCTTAACTGCTTCACCAAGGAGACCCCTTAATGCAGGGCAGTTCAGCTTGTGGCCAGCAGGCTAAGTCTGGCCCGCAGAGGCCTATTAAGTGGCCCGCAGAATATTGCCAGTATGCTATGCTGGGGCTTGGGCGTCTCGCCCTTGATGTTCTCTATTTTCACAACTTTGAGTAAACGTAGTTAAGTAGCCTTGCCTCAGTGTCTAGAGCTATAAAACTCTCATCTGTACATTCTTAAACAACTTCACCATGGTGACCTGCTAACACCTCTTTTCTGTACAGTTCTCTATACTGTGTTAATAGCTGTCTGTAGAGTATAGCAGTAGTTCAGAATGTTTACAGTTGGTCTGTACAGAATATTCACAGTTGTCTGTACAGGATGTTAACAATTGGTCTGTACACAGTGTTAACAGTTGGTCTATACAGAATGTTTACAGTTGGTCTGTACAGAATGTTCACAGTGTCTGTACAAGATGTCAACAGTTGGTCTGTGGATATTAAAAGTTGGTCTGTACAGAATGTTAATAACAGTTGGTCTGTGCAGAATGTTAACAGTTGGCCTGTGCTGAATGTTAACAGTTGGCCTGTGCAGAATGTTAACAGTTGGTCTGTGCAGAATGTTAACAGTTGACCTGTGCAGAATGTTAACAGTTGGTCTCTGCAGAATGTTAACAGTTGGCCTGTGCAGAATGTTAACAGTTGATCTGTGCAGAATGTTAACAGTTGGTCTGTACAGAATATGAACAGTTAGTCTGTACAAAATGTTAACTAACTAGTCTGCTGAAAGAATTGACCACTCTGTCTAGATAATTAACTAGTCTCCAGAGAAGTAATCCTGCCGTGTCTAGAGAACCGGCTACGTCTCTCTAGAGGTCAGACTTTTCCAAACTGTGTCGCAACATATTACTGTGCTGGCTGCAGTGTGAAGGTGTGTCACCTGAGCCTAAAGCACAGCTGTTTTTGTGTTATTCATCATATTATTGCTACTCATAAATTACAACAACCATCAAAGATGCAAACAGTGGGGAATGGAGATGGAAGCAACAGCGGAATTTATAATCTGTTTAAATCACCATTGATAGCTGTCGTAATGGGGGCAAATAGACTGAAATGTCTGGGACATACTGAGAGAATGTCAGATGACAGAGAGGTAAAAACTGTATACACAAGGGAGCTGAATCATTGTAGACCATGAGTCAGACCAAGAAGATGATGGAGAGATTATATCCAGACGTACAAAAACTTGGTGCCACCAACTGGAAAGAGAAGGCCAACCAGAGAGATGAATGGAGATGGGTATTATCTGCAGCAATGAAGCTTAAGGGCTCAGAATGCTGAAGAAGAAAAAGAAGAAGAAGAAGAAATTACAGCAGTAGCCTTAATTTTGGCAATATTATTATATTTTTAAATATAAATGAAAGTTTTTAATGAGGTTGGGTCATGAGACATTTCCTTATAACAGTATGTGTGTATTGATGGGGGAGGTTTTTTTCATTTCTTTAGTGTTAACAGATCTGCTGTGTGTTATTGTGTGAGTCACCAAATACATTTTATTTTAGGCTCAAGGGGAAAGAAATTCAGGTAATTCTTCTTTTAGTTCATATTTATTACTTTCCTTTAAATCGTAGTTGATGGAATCTTTTTCTGTGTGTCTGCTGTCAAACCTGCTGGGCCCAAAAGAGTTCCCTAGCTGTTGTAAAAGTTTACTAATTAAAGGTTTGCTTAAATCGGATCCTTTGGGCAGAAATGTGCAGATATTACAGTCCAGCTGACAACCGCAACCTAAGTTGCCACCCAGCCGTTTTAAGGATGAGTGCAGAAGAAGAATATTAACATTTATGCATGGCAGATTATACTCAAGTGCCTCCTCCTCCTCCCTCATCTGTGCATCTGCAGGTACTGTCTGGAGTGTGTCAACCAGATCCTTCACTCCTGGCCCACTCACTGCCTGGAAAAGCATATAGCCCTGCTCCAGGATGTGATCAAGAAGGGCATCAGTGATGCAGACGCCGAAGCCAGGGCACACGCTAGAAAGTCAGTATACCTTTGTTTGTGAAATTACTGTGGGTTGTTCCATGCATGCCTTGTAGTTTGTTCAGTGCCGGCGTCCGTGGCTTAGGTGTTGCGAGTCCGACTGGTAATTCCAACGTACAGCGATCGAAACCCACTGCTGGCTGCATGGATTTTTATCATGGTATGAGGTGTTAGAAAGTGGTAGAACGGGCCTCAGTTTGAATAATGGGAAGACAGAAGTAATGGTGGTATCAAAGAAACAAATTATTCCTAAATGTGTAATAAAAGTCGATGGTGTTATTTTAGGACAAGCACAGAAATTTAAGTATCTGGGCACATGGATAACATCAGATGGAAGATGCATAACTGAGATAAGAAACAGAATAGGACCGGCAAAAACTGCATTTTATAAAATGAAAAACATATTGTGCAATATATCCTTGTCATTGAGAGTTGGAAAAAGAATTCTTGCTTGCTACATACATCCAGTTTTAACATTTGGCTGTGAATCCTGGACAATCGGTAGGCATGCCAAACAATTTCTAGAGGCCTCAGAGATGTGGTTTTACAGAAGAGTGCTTAGAATACCTTGGACAGCCAAAAAGAGCAACCAAGAGGTTTTGAGTCGGGAGCCTGAAGACAACTTATCACAGACATCAGAAGGAGACAGTCATCATTTTTCGGCCATGTTATGAGAAGAGGGAAAATAGAACATGTTGTGACCACTGGAAAGATTTGTGGAATGAGGGATAGAGGAAGACAACGAGAGAAGATGCTTGACAGTCTTGTTGCATGGCATGGAGGTGTGTCGGCACACGAACTGATACATGCTGCAGGAGATCGCAGATTGTGGAGAGGCATGGTCGCCCACGCCAGTCGGCCAGGCACCTGATGATGATGGGGTGTCGCAAGTCGACCCAGCCTTAAATGGGTACCAGGACGTATGTCCTGGGAAAGTAAAGACGGCCGGCATTGCTGACCACATTACCCATCTAGTGCTGATTGGTCTGTAAAAATATGGGTGCTATTCCCATATGCCTGAGGCGCCTAAGGTGTAAAAAGAGATCTTTACTTTTTACTTTACTTTAGTTTGTTCAGCAGTATTGTATTTGTTTCATTTTGTAGTTTTTGCACAGTTCATCATTTGTAAACTCTGTTCTGGATTTTCACGGGGGCCTAAAGAATACATATCTGGTTACCCATGCTGTCACTTCTACCTGTGAGACTTAGGGAAAGTGTGCTGTCAGAGATACAGAGTTCATGCTCGGCGGCAGGCGGCTAGCCATTCTCTGGAGAGAGACAGAGCCATATGGGATAAAACCCGGTGCAATCAAGTCGACCCTCACAACTGTTAACAGTTTTTTTTTTAAACTTAAAGAAAGAAGAAGATGAACCACTGTTGTATTCTTTGTTCTTCAGAATACACTTCATTGACTTATCTTGTTCTTTTCCCTCCTGAACCAGAGCTTACTGGGGTTTTGCCGACCACTTCAAATCCCAGGCAGATGCCCTCTTGAACTCTCTGGACGTCTCCAAGCAGAAGCTGCTGCAAGGGGAAGTCAGCAACTCATCTTCTAGCTCCAGCCTCAACGGGGAGCACACAAAACCAAAGTCCAGGTCTCGGGCAGCCAGCGAGGAGCGGTCAAATTTTACAGGACCAGGGTGAGTGTAAATCAGGGTACTTTCTAGTTTTTCTTAGTGTTTACCAGCTGTAATCTCTGTTCGGGAAGTTCTGGACCTTGAGTTATGAGTTAAGAACCAAAGGACTTTCCTTTAAGCGCCCTGTCCTCATCATCAGCAGCAATTACAAAGTTCCACTTCCGATGGTACCAATAACATTCTGATTATATGCATGTCTCGCCTCTTCTCTGAGTTAGTTAGTTATTTAGTTGGGTTATCATCATTGCACTCCAGACATGTCTATAGGTGCTCAGATCCTCCCCTCAGTATGAACCCCAGCGTTCAGCGGCTAATAGCCCCTCCTCTGAGTGATGAGTGTCAGCCATATCCCCTGGCCACTTGTTGCTGTACCATTCTCCTCAGCCTGTGGTGATTTGTCTGTGCCTCTGAACTGTTTCCTTGCTGCCAATGGGCCCTTAAAGCATCTAGCTTGTCATGTATTAATTGTGGACTTTGATCTTATTCAGAAACTGGATCGTGGGGACTGGTCTGCTTGAGGGCTCTCGGCTTTCAAAATAGCATTTGAGGGATCTGTCATGCTAGGCTCTGATGCTATCTCGATTTTGACAATAGCGGTTTGTAAGTGACCTCCGCCTGGCTTCGGTTGTCTGTAGCAGAGGCTTCTGCTATGGTATTGATGTCAGGCAAGACCATCTTCTTCTGTATAGCAGCTTTGGATTGCTTTCCGGATTTCCCCATCTTGCTGAAAACTAGCTAACTGTAGACTGGATTGGTGATAGCGCCTCGCTTTCTGGTTCGGGTGACTAGCTATAGCTTTTTCTCTGAAGGGTCAGCAAGCCCTGTTAGGTATCCTGAAAAAGGACATCCAGGGTGCGTTCCTAACAGTGTACAAGGCTATACTATCAGAAGTAGTGCTTTCTGAAAGTGGACACGATGACCAGTCAAGAAAAATTCAGTCGTAAAATCAAGCGAATCAAATGTCAGGATAAGATTATTGACAATCGGACAGTCAGTTGGAGGGTATCGAGCGAGACGTGGCGAGCTGCTTGCTATCGAGCTGTCAACAGGCGAGTCTTGTCACAGTCATGTCCCATCTTGCTACTGGATGCAGAGAGGTTAAATAGCGTGAAGAGCCTAGGATCTGGGATCTTGCATTCAGAGAGGTTAAATAGTGTGAAGAGCTTGGGATCTTGCTTGCAGAGAGGTTAAATAGTGTGAAGAGCCTGGGATCTGGGATCTTGCATGCAGAGAGGTTAAATAGTTTAAAGAGCCTGGGATCTGGGATCTTGCTACTGCATGCACACATGCACGTCTGCAGCGCATGTTAAGTATTCTGTGATACCTGTCCACATGGGCAGGTTGTCTGTCTCAACTCACAAGTCTCATTCTGGCGAGTAATGTTGATTTACTGCCCCCAAAGTCCACTTCCAATTTCTCGAAAGGCATGAATAATATCAGCATGATCCATAGGTTGACCGCAGGTAATGATAGCAAATCCAGCCAACCTATCAGCTCTTTTATTTCCATCAACACCGGAGTTTCCCTTACTTTAATGTATATTACAATGAATATATTACTTCTTCACTATATGTGTGTGTGCGTGCGTGCGCCGTACTGATTTTTGTAATTGCTTGCATGAGCAGTGTGCTGCAGTTTGGCTGGTCGTGGACTGTAGTTGGCACATCTGGCTGCTGCCTTATGCATTTACTTTTCGTGTGCGAGCTTCAAGATTTTTCTGGGACTGATACTGGTTTTCAAGGAAGGATATTTTATGTAATTGCCCCTGGCACAGGAATAGAGCAGTTATGGGGGTGACCCTTCTGCACTGAAGTTCAAACCTTCCCTGATGACTGTATTCTGAGCAATTGTCAAAGGCAAGTGTATTAACAGGGTGTATTAACAGGCTGTCTGGAATCAAATGGACAGTACAATAGAACACAACAGAGTATCCATACATTAAAAGACTAATTATAAAAGGGGGGAGGGGATGAAGTCGATCTTTTTGATTTTACCTTTATAACTGAAGTACAATTTCAACAACGATCAAACATGATCAAACATGACTGCTTGTTTTTACCAGGGCAGCCGAAAAGACAGAACTTCAGTTATGTAAAGGATTCACTTATTTGCTTCATTTATGTAATTGTTACTGTAGCATGCACCTGACGAGATACAGCGAAATATGCTAGGCAATAAATTGTGCAATCTATTGTTTGTGTCTTCTTTGTTCAATTTACAATGGGGAAACATTGCTTTGAATTACCTGTATTGTTCCTGGCATAAAGAAAACTGTTTTTGTACTTTACTAGTTCTTTTGTTTTTTTTTTGTGTGTGCTTCATGCACAATGATTACTTGTTTTTGTAGTTTACTCCTTCTGTACCTCCTCCAGGCATGCCACTACTTCATCATTGAAAAAAGCTCCGCAGAGAATCAGCTCCTCCAAGAGTGATGCAGGAGGTATGAAACTGTCCTTACACCACATTAACATAAAACGGTTTTGTTTTACTGACATCGATTATGACAATTTCACTAGTATTGCTTACTTTATACGTTAATATGACAGGCAGGGGCTGATTGAGATAAAACTGTGGGATATACTTAGATCTCATGAAGAAAAAAGGGATGCAAATCTGTGCACATAGCGTATTTTTCTGTGTATAAGATGCCCACATGTCGAAAATGACCCTTATTGTTAACGCCCTAAAAATACATTATGACATAAATATTTTAAGCACGTCCTGTTTATAAAACGACGCCCCAGTTTTAAACTTGAAAAACAAATGGAGGATAAATACAGTACCTTATTTAAACTCGAGAGGGTTAACTGTTGTATCAGGTTTTGTTCCCCCCCCCTTCCTCCTCCCCCCCCAAGAGCACCACACGAATTCCATACCTCCAAAGATGATCCACCAGGGATCTCTATACAAAGTTGCAGTTGTGAACCCATTGACACAGTCTTTGAAATGAACCCAGGACCTTCAGAGCATGAAGCAAACATTTTACCACTTCACCACAGGGACTTCCCAGCATACCATATTTTTCTGTATCTACGTATAAGACAGTGTGTTTTTCCAAATTTGTAAGTTTAAAATCGGACACACAGAATGTGTTTAAAATATTTATTTCTTAATTTTGGTCTAAAATGAATATCAGTCTTATACTTGAGAGCATCTTATACAGGTGTGGGGGTGGTGGAGTGGTTGGGGGGGGGGGGGGGGGGGTTTTCTAATACTGGTCCCTGGTTGGGATGTATCTTAGCCTTAGCTTTTCATTTCAGCACTTGATCCTGTAAATGTTTTTGTTTTTCATGTCCTGTTACAGTTTAAATCTTTGTTGAATAGTCCAGAAGTTTTCTAATACTGACACAAGTTAAAAAACATTAACTCGTTACTAAACTTATAATGTTATTTCAAGGTTAGTGAACTTGATAATATACCTGTTAAATAGAAATCTATTTTGGTATTTTATGATCATGTCATGGTAGAAAGGCTGAAGAGTTATCAAAAATTCTGTTTGCTGGAATAAACGGTGTCAAGTTTTAAACATAATAATGAAGTAGTTTCTATTGATAAGCCTACAAGTTCAGCAAGGAAATCAAACATGAAAATGTTGAGGGCATGCATCTCTCCTCGTAGCAACATACAAATGTGAGACATAAATTATTTCTCAGTCCTTAAGAAAGAAGATAGGGGCTTTTGAGCTGAAATGATTTAGTAGGATTCTCAGATTGCTATGGACAGAGATAAGAAGAAATTCAGACATTCTAACAGCTTTGATTGTCAAGGAAGATTGGCTGATCAACAGCATCTTGTCTCGGAAGCTAAAATATTTTGGCCATATCAGGCACGACAGGGAATTGGAAAAACATAAAAAAAGCATAAGGCATAGTACCAGGAAGGAGGTGCAAGGGCCAACCATCACGAAGAGAGAGTTAGCAAAAGACAGAGTTTCTTTCAGGCAGACAGTGACGAGAGCGACGTACTGCAAAGGACCTGCTACATGATGATGATGATGATTCCTCAGGCATTTTGGTCT
Organism: Candidula unifasciata; assembly: GCA_905116865.2. Lineage (NCBI taxonomy): Eukaryota > Metazoa > Mollusca > Gastropoda > Stylommatophora > Geomitridae > Candidula > Candidula unifasciata. The sequence goes on along the minus strand of CAJHNH020000134.1, from coordinate 294,175 downwards.
GCATTTTTTTTAAAAAATCTCTTACATAGCAGCACCCCTTTGTCAAAAATTTTCAAACTGCCATTGTTGCCTTATTGACTTTTTTTGTGATGTATGAAGTTTAAGGCCAAAATGAAGTTTTAGGCCAGAATAAAGTTTTAGGCCAAAGTTGTTTTAGACTCAAAATAAAGTTTTAGGCCAGAATCATGTTTTGAGCCAAAATAAAGTTTTAGGCCAAGTGGCATCAATTTTGAAATGCAAGCATGTGAATATGAAACTTAAAGAACACTGCTCAACACAATATTCTTACCAACGCTGTGCTGTAATTGTCAAACATGGACACTGTCTTCAGAAGACAGAAGGAAAAAAGTCACGACAGAAATTAAATGATTACATACTATGCTGGGTGTAACGAGGAAAGATCGACTTAAGAATGATGATAGCAGGAGGAGAGTTGGCACCGAATCACAACTGAACTTTATAGGTGGACAACAAATCAAATGGTTTGGCCATGTAACAAGATTAGCATCAGACAGGGCACCACTGAGAGCAGGATTATACAGATATAGCAGTCAGTGACCAGAGGTCAAGCACGCAGTAATATCAGAGACACTGAAAAGTACTCTATACAGAGCGAACAGAAGGGCCCATTCCAGAGATCTCTTCCTGCCCTGATGTCGTGAAGCATTCCGGGAGTAGAAAAAAATAAGAAAGAAAAATTGGGGTGTAGGTAAAGAAGGTCTTTGAGCCTGAGGACTTAGGCCCACATGGCTAATGAAGTTGCCTTTTTGACGCTTACCAAGGATTCGAACCTGGATCTCCTGCACGAGAGCACTGCATTCTTACTCGCTCGGGCCAGCTGCTCCTCAAAAATTGCCCCCATTAAAGTATAGCAGAGAAGGTTGGAAAATTGTCATGATGAATATCTGCTCCAGTTCAGAAACATGAAGATGTAGAAATAGGAGAAGAAGATAATAATGAAGAAGTAACAAATTAAAAGAAGAGATAAACAATAAACATGATAGTGTCTTTTCATATTGAAATCATCTTTAGAATTTTGGTGTATTTTGTGTTATCTCACCTGACGTTGCCCTTATCCATTGTAAAGATGCAGATGTCGATAGCGACTTAGATCTGCAGGCACGTAAAGGTAAGACAATGGTTGATGATCGGCACTCGCATAGAAGTTACATGTCTTGTCGGCTTTAGTTTGTTACTGACCAAAGCTTCTTTGTTTTTGGTCATTTTGTGAAAATTTTAGTTTTCATTATTTATCATAGCAATTGTTTTATCTGCTCTGAATGTGTATATATATATATACTTGTATTACATTACATCCAACAGTTGTAATATTTCAGTTTTCATCAGAATTTTCCTTTTTTGCATTATCTTGAATTTGGCTTTGATACATATATCACTATGCTCACCTATTGTCTTATAGTTGTTTTCCCGATTGTTGGGCGTTGCAGATTTATGATACAGAGCACTTGGTTCAGTGACTACAGATACGTGGGTTTTGCCAAATTTTTTTTTTGGGGGGGGGGTGGGGGGGGGGGGGTAATTTGTCTGTAAAATGTATAACCTGGATGAGAAAGTAAACTAGATGTCTTGGATTTTACAAAAATGTTTTACGGGTAAAATAGACGCTATAGATAAATTTGATATCATAGGTGCAGCACCTTTCAAGGATAACGTCATTAAAATTGGTGTCAGGATATATTCAGTTTTAAAATGAAAGAAATTTGATGGATAAAACTAGGTGCCTGAGATAAAGTTGATTTCGAAGATGACATCTGAAGGGTAAAATTTGTATCTAATGTAAATTCAGTTTTTAAGGTGAAAGTGATTTGGTCAATAAAATTAGGTGTCTGAGATAGAGTTAGCTTCGAAAACAATATCTGAAGGGTACAATTGGTATGCCAGTGTGTGTGTGTATATATATATAATTTAGTGTTACGCAATCATAAACTATGCTTTATTAACCAATAGAAGTAGCATATATATATATATATATATATATATATATATATATATATATATATATATATATATATATATATATATATATATATATATATATATATATGTATATATATATATATATATATAAACATATATATAGTTAACAGCGTGGGAGTTTTTTGGAATCTAGATATATTTTTATACTATATTTCAACAGTAACGTATAGTTTACCTCTTATCACACTTTATACCGTTGTTATTAGATTTCTGTGCACAGATTATTTGCATTTCCCACCACATTTTTTCAATGCATATTAGGACAAGACATATGTTTCAGTAATTACCTATTGCGAGGTTGATAAGTTGGTTAGGGTTAGGGCTATGGAAGTAAGAAGCATATGTATATGAAAGTCAGGGCTTTTTTTTTTTAATGGCGGTGCACGACAGTGCACACCTTTTTTTTTTTTTAAAATTGGCATTTTTTTTTTTCAGCGCCTGTTTAATAGACATTTTGTGGTGAATACCAAAAACGTTTTAGAAACTTTCTGAGGTGAATTCCGGCACCTTTTTGTCTCGGACAAAAAAGCTCAGAGAACGGATAACTCATATCTCAGTCTTATAGTTTTATAGTTAAAGAAGTCACAAGTGGGACCTTAACTTGGTTAACTTAACATAGTAAGGGGAACATCACTAATATGTTTTTACCTCTGTAAAAGTGACGCAGAAATATCGTACTGATACAAATCACTCAGAAGCATTCTTATCCTGGCCAAATCTAAAGTCCTGTTATTGCCGGAATGGCTTATATCTGCAATCATGGCTCTGCGAAAAAATCTTTTTTTTTTTTTTTTTTTTTTGGTTTGTTTAATACTTTGCAAGCTCATGTTTACTGCTTTCTTTATATGCTAAATCATCTTTGCTTGATGCCATTAATTTTGTTTTTTCCTCAGCAATCCTTGCATGGTGAATGTAAATCATTTTTTTTTTTAAAATACTTGTTTTCAGCGGATTAACTTAGCGCAGCCGTTGTCTTCGGTTGCGAGATGTAGTGACATAGTTTTGTGATGTTGACAGTAGGAGTATCCTCAATATGTTTCCACAGGGCTGTGCAATATATTGTTTTGTTTTAGGTTTCTTGAAATCTTGCCACTCATGTTGGAGACAAGTATTTCTCTGACTTTTATAATATAAATAAACTCACTCCTGGTGGACTAGATAAATTAAAGTTGTGGGCCGCATGTGTCCTGCTAGCCGTAGTTTGGATATTCCTATATTAGATTAATAGAATTGATGTATTATGTTTCTGTTGTTCTATAGATGTGTCCCCATATGATATATAGAGAATTTTCTTTTATGTAACACTTGATGTACACTCAGTTGGCCCTTGCTTCAGTGAACAGATGGGAAAGGGAATGATGTCGGTGATTTTTTTATCACCCTTGGTATCCTGGGAATGGATTAATTACTTTATTGAACTCATAAATTGTAAGAAAGAAGTCAGGACATTTGCTTTTTTTTCTGTTTTAAAATATGTTAGATCGTCAACCTTCTGCTCTTTATTTTTCAGTGAAGCATAGGCCCTTAACCTTGTGTCAACTTATTCTTGTCCTCTGCCGTCATCTGCAACTAAACCTCTGCCCTACTTTCTGTTTTTGTTCACCCCATCCTTTTATTATCTTACCTGCCTGTATTTTTATTATTGTTGTTGTTGTTTCTTTGACATCCCTGTATGGGATCCGCGACCCCATTTTAGAGAAAGAAAGAAAAAAGAACAGACCAACAGCCTCCCCTAACAAGCATGTCCTAAAAGCCGACTAATTAGGGGTGTTTACTTCAAAGTCGGGGTGCATCTGCTTGAGACGTGAGGAACCAGTAATCTGCATACAGACAAGCCAGATCTGTAAAACTGATGTGCATGCAAATCTCGCAAGTTCTGGAATGAGATCAAAGTTTAGAAGTGGATAAGCAACCAGAACTTTCAGCCAGAGTTTACAGCTTGTGAAAACTAAGAAGAAAAAATATTTCTTTGACACTGTGGATTCCGGTGCAAAGACCTTCTAGTTATTTTTTCTCAATAATTAGATGACAAAATGCAGTGGAGTGTGGTAAAGCCACAGTTCCAATAGGTGACAACTATTTAAATACTACAAAATTTTTTTTAGGGCTTTGTCAATACAGATATAACCAAGAAAGAACTAGTGAACCCTGCACTGAACCTAGGGCCAATTGTAACCATGTTAATACCAAATTATTTTGATGTTGTTTTTATATTTTATTAGATCAAACAAGCAAACTGAAAACATTCCTTTGTTCCAGATGTCGTCATCATATTAATCTTGTGTTATTTCAGCAGTGTTGTCTCCCATGCTGCCCATGCATCCGCCCAGCGAAACCTCATTTTCATGTTTTCTGAATTATTTTGCTGCCGACTGAATTGTTGCAGTAGACACCAGCTTTTTGTCCCACTGGCTATATTTTGCGTTAAAAATGCCTCCCGCAAAAGTTTATTTTTTTCAATTAACATTTTGTTCGAACCCACTGTGCTCATATTGCCTTTTCCCAATGTTATTTTTAGTCTTTTAATTCAGTCGGTTTTTTTTTTTTTTTTTTTTTTTTTTTTTTTTTACATTTTTTATAAATTGCCTGTTAAATATGCTGCCAGAGATTTTTTATTTGTAAATTTATGTGTCCGGCGCCGAGAAGCATGGCTAGCTTTCAGAAGCTTTTTGGTTCATGTGCTTTTGTTATTTAAATAATAATACAGAAAACAATATGTAGTGCTAGACTATAGCTGCTGTTATAGTTATGCTATGGCCGTTAACATTTGGCTCACATTTTCTTTTGTTTTTTTTTTTTTTTTTTATTTTATCAAAGTGGCCTTTTTTTTTGTTTTTAAATAACATTAGTTTATTACTACCAAGAACTTGTTAACTCAGTAATTTTTAAGGGGTATTGTCTTTTAGCATACACTAGTAAAAATTAAAAGTGGTTTTGTAGAAAACAATTTTTAACACAAAAGCTGTCAACACCATCAAACTGTTGAAAATAAATATGTCAGCAGTCTTATGTTCTGGTAATCCACCCATTTGGGTCCTAAATATTAAGTCTTTTTCTTCTTTTCTTTACTACTAGAATCAGGATCATCTAAACATAAGTGCAAATGCACGCAGTTTCAGAATTGCTTGAAACGTCTATGCGTCCCTATAGGAGGGGAGCTCTCTTAAAGTTGAAAACCACTGAATTAGAGGGACTGACAGTATTAAAAGTTAGTTGTGAAGTCTTTACAGCTTGTTGCTAGCCAACTCCAGTATTTGTTGACCATTTGTGGTTTTACTAGGCAGTTTTGCGTGTAGTAGTTTGCCGTTGCTTTCTGAACAGGAAGATGCTCAGTACCATTGATGAGATCAGTGCAAAGTGGTCTGCTGCTAATCACCTGCAGCCAAATCGAACCGAGCTTCACAAAATATTGGCAGTAAAAGACTTTATAAGGATTAATAAAAAAATATTTCTTTGATACAGGTTACTAATACATAGATTCTGTGATTGTAGTGAAGAAGAAAGATATCCTATAAATTCATTGAAGTTAAAGCAAGTTTATAAGAAAAAATCAACACAACCAAGATGAATATAAAAAATACATAAGAGATTGTACATAAATGTGATGCAGAGAAAGAAGTAGTGCTAAATAATGAGTGCAACAAAATTGAAGAAAAAAGAGAGAACACACAAGACATGTATAAAATACAAAAACCGTCAGGTTTTAGAAAATACACACGCAGTTGTTTGAAAACAAAAGAAGGTGAAATATTAATTGACATAGTAAAGGTAATTGAATAATTGAAAGAGGGACAGATTAAATAAAAGAGCTGTACGATGATAACAGCAGACCAGATATAGAGAGTCATGGGAATTGCAAAGGACTGCCAATACTGAAAGCGGAAGTAGATGATGCCATAAACCACATGAAGAAATGTAAATCTCCAGGGCCAGATAACATCAAGATTGAAGAAGTAAAAGCTGCTGGTGAACTTGGTTTAGAAGTTTTGACAAAATTGTTCAGTAATATTTATAACAGTGGACATGTACCTGATGACCTTTTGAAATCTCTTTTCATACCTTTACCAAGAATCCCTGGTGCAATGGAATATGGAGAACTTTGAACAGTTAATTTCGTGAGTCATGTAACTAAAATTATCATGAGAAGAATTATGTGCAAAATTAAACCAGAGATTGGAGACGAGCAGAGTGGTTTTGTTGAAGGTAAAGGCACAAACAGCGCCATATTTATCTTGAGAACACTTTCAGGAAGAATGATTGACGTGAATCGAGATCTGTATTTATGCTTGATTGATTACACTGCAGAATTTGATAAAGGGAAACATGAAGAAATTATTTGAATTTTGGAAACTTTAAAGATTGATGGTAAAGATCTGAGAATAATTAAAAAAAAAAAACAAATACTGGCAACAAGAAGCAGCCATAAGGATTGACAACCAAGTTGGAACTTTTCAAAACATTAAACATTTGTACAGTTAATTAAATAATAATTAGATCCAAACATGGTATGTCAGGAATATCGATTAGTGGGCATATTGTTAACATCCTGCAATATGCTGATGATATAATTTTTATTGCTGAAAATGAAACACAACTGCTAGAAATGCAAGCATCAAAAAGTAAATAAGACAAACCTCAAGCAAGTTGATGTGTTGAAGTACTTTGGTGCCCTGATAACATCAGTTGGAAGATGTACTAAAGAAGTTAAATGTAGAAAAGCTCAAACAAAGGCAGCATTTCGACAAAATGAACAATATTTTATGCAGTCTTTCTTTGTCAGTTGAGACTGGAAAGAACATTTTTAAAAGCTGTATAAATCCTACCTTGATGTATGAAAGTGAATCATGGACAGTTGGTAAATTAGTGAAAACTTTTTTGAAAGCTGCAGAGATGTCGTTTTATAGATGAGTGATGAGAATACCCCGGACAGATAAAAAGAGTAATGTGATGAGAAGGAGAAAACCGGAGTTCTTCGTGACAGTAGGAAAGTTGGAGGGGAGAAGAGGCAGAGGGAGACCGAGAAAACAGATGCTGGGCGGTTTGACATCATAGAGTTGATTGAAAGTACATGAGACAGAAGGTTGTGGACAGACATGACTACCAACGCCACACGGCATGGACTGTAAAAAGAAAAGTACATTTAAAAAAAAATAAAAATCTATCTACATTGTTCCAAAAATTTTTTTTTTTTTTTAGTGCAGATATCTAATGGTATAAAAAAGTGATAATGGATGAATACAGAGTTAAGCGAAATACATTCCCTGGGCCTATAAAAAGATGTATCTGGTGATTCACACTGTAACCTCTATTATTAAGGCTTACTGGAAAATTGGACCCAAACATGTTCACAGGAAAACCTCCAAATGTTCACAGGAAAACCTCCAAATGTTCACAGGAAAACCTCCAAAATGCTCTTTTTTTCCCATTAGTTAATAAAATGGGTCGCTGATTAAATGTCATTACATCTGTATTTAGGGGACTATTTCGCAGCTTAATATACTTCTTACGTCCTTCTTTTTTTTTTAAAACTCTGGCTTTTGCCAATATATAGGCAGGTCATCATTATGGCCTGATGTCTGAACGCGGTCATTCCACGGTGATCCTCATCCGTATTCATCGGGGGACTGATTTCAAGCAAGCAAGCTGAAAGTAACTAGACTTAGGTTTGATATTAACCACTGCTTGATGTAATGAATCAAGAAGCCAATATCTTGGACACAATGAGGTGAACATTTGGTTTGATTGAGCTAACTTTACTGACCTTAGCACTTACATTGGATATAGAAATCTAAATTCAATCAAAGTGGTCAACAAGGATAATCTATAGATTCAGGGAAAGTAGTGGGGAAAAAAGATTATAGATTTAATTAAATATGTGGGGGGAAAAGAAAATCAGTAGATTCAGTGAAGGTAGTAACAATAGATTCAGGGAAATTGGTGAACAAGGATTATATATAGATTCAGTGAAAGTAGTAGATTCAGTGAAAGTAGTAGATTCAGTGAAAGTAGTAGATTCAGTGAAAGTAGTAGATTCAGTGAAAGTAGTAGAAAAAGATTATTGATTCAGTGAAATTGATGAACCAAGATCATCTACAGTTTCAGTGAAAGTAGTGGAAAAAAGTGGTTTAAAAAGATAATCAGGGATTGGGGGGGGGGGGGGGGGGGGGGAGAGAATAATGTATACTGTGAAAGTAGTGATGAAGAATGATATCCTATCCTATAGATTCATAGAATTCAGTGCAAGTAGTGATGAAAGAGATAATCCACAGATTCTGTGAAAAGTAGCAAAGAAAATGATAATCTATAGTTCCAGTAAAAGTGGTTTATGAAAAGATAATCTAACACAAATGTGTCCACTTAAAACAATATTATTTCTCTCCAAAAGTCAAGAACGTATATTAATCTACATAATCAAGTGAGTTCCCCCCCCCCCCCCTCCTTCCTTGCAGATTACAACACTGTAGCTCTTGGGGAAAGGGGGGAGGGGGTTGCAGATGTTGGAATCTTTAATTGCAGTATTAATTAATTTTTAAAACATTTTTTTAACAGAATTGTCGTTAACCACACACCAGGCGTAACCTTAGTTTTTTCATCTCCCATAGCAAAGGTAAAGGTAGAGTAATTATTGTTCCATACTTTTTCTAAATACATCCTGCTTTTGTGGTAGCCAATAATAAAACTTTACTTTTTATAGTGGGGGGTGTCAGCTAAGGTTACCTCTAAAAAAAAAATCTGTAATTTTAGAATAGTTTTTTTTTTTTTAAAGTATTATTTTAATAGTACATTAGCCCAGGGTTCTTTAAGTTTTTTTTTTAAATTATATATATTTTTTTTAAATATTTGTGAATTGAATAACCATGCAATATGAGCACATAGTGTAGTGAAGATCTCAAGACAAGATTAGACCTTCTGCCCTTTAAGATCAGACCTTAAGCCCTTTGGGATGATATCTCGTGCCCTGTTAATATTAAATATCAAGCTCCTTAAGATGTCAAGCCCCTTAAGATGTCGAGCCCCTTAAGATAAGACATCAAGCCCAGTTAAAAGGAACTATTAATGGCTGCATGAAAATGAGGTTTTGCTCGGCACAACCAGGAAATCAGCAGGAGGTCATCCAGATGCTGGAAGAATCTTCAGCCATTTTGGTTCTGTCAAGTTTGTGTGCCCGGAAACTAATATCCTCAATTGTTCTCAGTAATTTACCTTCCGAGGCATTGATGGCTTTCCCCAGATGTCCCCGCTTATATACCACGGCAGAGGATGACTTCCAGCAGCAGTAATGGCAGCAGCAGTGGCAGTTACTACAACAGCCACAACCAGCACTACAACACAATCGGCCACTCTAGTCACAGGACGTCCAGTAGCACGGCAGTGACGCCTAAGGAAAGTAAGGCACCGACCCCCTTCATGGAAGGGATACTGCCCCGATCTTCCAGTGCTACGGAAGTTAGCTACTCCTCTCTCACTCCGAAACCCAGGGCAACACTGTTATCGGCCGCAAGGATGGCCAAAGGATCGACATACTCACTGCGTAAGGAGAAACCTATATTTGATTTAACCCTACCCCATCTCTGCTGCCTCCTTATTTCACATCTACATCTTAGGTATTCAAAATCAGTCAAGTGATTACCATGGTTACTTCAGATTGATTACCTGATCTTTCTGTTTACATAGGAGTTTTATTGATACAACCTCACTTACTTCTAAAAAACACCAGAACAGACATTTGCTAAAAATGATTGAGGCTGTATCAATTAAACTCTACTCTTCTGTGTTATCTTAGTTATTGTCATTGTCATGCAGAAGGTGTTTTCACAGAAAGTCACTTTCGTAAGGACACGCCTGAATTCTGCTTTGCCCCCTGTCAGATTTCCTATCTTGTGCACTGTCTTGTGTAGAGTATCTTTAACATTCTGAGTCCACCTTTGTGCTGGTCATCTCCTGCCTCATTCTCTAGGGACCATAGCTTTTGTTACTGTTCAGAAAGCCACAGTTGTTACTATTCTACTATTAGCATGTCGATGCAGCAGCCATTCCAGAGTGCCTCTACTGATTTGTCCCATGAGTAGCTCGTTATAATGTCTCCTATCTCAGCCTCAGCATAAGCCATATAGCTCTATGGCTATAGAGCCATATGGCTCACAGGTCCCCCTGCCTACGGCGCAAAAGTAAATACATGCAGTCATGGCAGTTACTTGTATTTCCAACATTTTTTGCTTTCTGAGCAGGAGGTGTTTAGCTGAGTTTCTTGTTTTTAAAAAAAAATGCAAGTTTTTAAAAATTCCTTTAAAAATTTTTTGCTCTTTGGTCTGTCTAACAACTTGTGAAGAAAAAAGCCATAGATTGTATTAGTAAAAATAAGTATCTACATCTCTGATTACAGATTGTAGTAGAAATAGGTTTAGATTGCAGTATCACAGATTTTTTTGTAAAAACAGTGGTTAAATCCTTGTTCGTCTCTAGTCCTGTTCTGCTTTTCAGTGTCAGGTCTTGAAGAAGTATTTGGGGCGATCCTCGATGTGAGCTACGTAGAGGCTAGTAGTCACGGCTTCGGATATTTTGTCCATCCACAGCTTGAGTGGACAACCTCTAGCTCTACTTTCATTGTGTCTTAGAAAGAGGATCTCTATGTGTATATTTTTGTGTGAGCTAACAGGTCTTGACACGTGAGAGAACCATATGATCTGTTGTCTCTTATTGTAATTTAGAATGTTCCCTTCCAACTTGTTTCCTGATATCACCATTTTTATTTCAGTCTCTGTTTAAACTCTTGCTAACACATTATTAGATGAACAAAATATCTGCAAAACAAATGTTGAAAAACCTATGATGTGGACTAATTTCATTTTAAAACAAAATCGAGAGAAATTTTTGTGTCAAGTCTTCCGCACTGAGAAGATATTGGCTAAAGCTCCTGCTCCTAGATTTTTGTTTCAGAAAATCATAGCCATTTTTTTTTTCTAATTGTAAATGTTTTTTTGTTTAGTAATTGTTAGTTCATTGAGTTCTGATTTATCTCTTTAGACAATTAAAAAAAAAATTTATTATTATCCTAAAAATACTGAAATTCCCACATGTTCAAAGGAATGTATTCGTTTATTTGGCAATTAATATAACACATGTTGAAACAAACATTTCTTACATATTATACCCCAAAAACCCTTCAAAATTTATTTTCTATAAATGTCAAAATGTCAGAATTGGAAGAAAAAAAAATGTCTTTGTAGATTTTCAACCACCTACTCCGGGGGGAAAAGTCAACCATGTAGAAAGTAGTGTCATGCTACTTGACAAAAAATTGCTTAATAAAACAAAACCACTGGGGTTGGTTCTGTAACATTCTATAAAGGATATTCCGCTCAATTGTCAATTTTTTTCCAAATAAATGAAGCACCCTTGTTTTATTAATTATTTTTATATGACCACTTATTACAGCATGCTGGCTGAGACACTTTTGTTTCTTTCTTGTGCATGCTCCTACTTTTTTAACTGACTTATCTGCAGCATAGAAAATTTATTTCTTTTGCACACTGTTCACCTAAGCTTTACAATTTCCTATTGTATAGTTGTGGTAATGAGGTTGTATCCATGTTTGATATACTGCTGTACAAATGAGTGTATGTTTATGTATATCTTTATGTGTATCGCTGATTGTAAGGAAATTATTCTTGTCAATTTTGCTGAATAGTAATAATGTAGAATATAAGTATTTTTGCATAAATTTTGAGAGAATAATTACATAAGTTTTGTAGTAATATTGTATGATCTCTTCTCTCTCTCTCTCTCTCTCTCTCTCTCTCTCTCTCTCTCTCTCTCTCTCTCTCTCTCTCTCTCTCTCTCTCTCTCTCTCTCTGCATCCTTCTTTCTCACGTTCTGTCTCTCTCTCCCCCCGCATTTTTTTGTCTCAGGTTCCTTCTCTCTCTGCCCCCCCCCCCCCCCCCTCTCTCTCTCTCTCCACTTCCTTAAATCCTTTATCTTTTCCCACCTTCTATCTTTCTCTGTTTCTCACTTTCTAGTTTATTTTTTTATAATCTTTAGTAAAACGCATTTCGTTGTTAAAGTCGCGTACAAAAATAGCAAAGAATTGTAATTTCCTTTATATTTGGTTTAAATTATTGCTAAATAGTTTAAGCTAAATGGCTCTTTAATTGTTGCCAGATTTTAATTTTCTTGAAAAGTTCAGTTTAAATATGCTGTCTTTTTTTTAGTCTGATTATGCTTTTTTATGTATGTTGATTGGCTCTCCTGCCGTTGATATGCCCAGTTTTGGTTTTGCAGCACGGAAAAAATCTAGCACATCGTCAGTTAGCTCAGCTTATGATCTTCTGACCCCAGACCGCAGTCGAAACGTCCGGCCTCGGATGGGTGTGTCCCAGTCCCAACGTGAGTAATTTCCCCTGAGCTAGTTTTCTTGAGCTTCCAGTCATCGGAGCGACCTATATTTGCTTTTTCTTCCCCCTGACTTGACCAAGAACTGCCTGACTGGCCTTACAAAGCCAAACTGTGTCAATGTGGTTGCATTTTTGTCACATCGTTGCTTTTTTTGCTTTGGCCCTGCCTAATTTGAATCTTGCCCCCCCCCCCCCCCCATTTATTTGATGGCATTGTGTGTATTTTTAAATAAGCTATGAGTGTTTTATTTTCTGTGTGCTTTTAAACACTTTTGACGGAAATCGTTAATCTGGCACTGACTGTTTAACATGCATGTGAATTGATACATTCATTATAAACTTGCTACAACTTGTATGCTGCTATTACCTTTTAACTAGATCAGTCCCAGAAGGCCGTAGCAATTGTCTGACTGAGGCAATAGAGAAAGCAGCAAAATCATAAGTGTACTGCATTCACAAGGTTTAAATACACAATCCTTGTAGGAGACAGATGTGGTTATTGCAGTGCTTGAGTATGCCCCGACTAATTATATAATGTATAGACATACATAACATGTTGACTGGTGCATATGAGCCCTAGACAGTCACTTATGCTGCATTGTTTGTGACATTAAGAGTTGAAGGCATGGCATGTCTGCAGTTATCTATTTTGTCCTTAGATTTTTTTTTTTTTACACCTGATTTGGTTATGTATTTATTATTTCTTGTTTGTACGCACATGTTGAAAGTAAGGCTGATTGCTGTGATGCTGATAACAGGTATATAATTGACTGAACACGTACTATGATGAGAAAGCTCACACAGGGCTGTAATGTGTCACACAGGGCTGTAATGTGTCGCACAGGGCTGTAATGTGTCACACAGGGCTGTAATGTCTCACACAGGGCTGTAATGTGTCACACAGGGCTGTAATGTCTCACACAGGGCTGTAATGTGTCACACAGGGCTGTAATGTGTCACACAGGGCTGTAATGTCTCACACAGGGCTGTAATGTGTCACACAGGGCTCACAGTCTATTCCTCCATTTGCTTCTATCCTGTGCAGTCACTTCGATATCGTGGATGGAAATAAGGTCAGCACCTTTGCCTTTGACCCCTGTGAAAGGGTCATTCAACCCCAAAAAAGGGTTGCCACCGGCAGGTTGAGAACCGCTATCTTAGGGTTTTCATTCATTTTCAGGTATCTCTTGGGCATCCTCGCTTCCCTGGTGCCTTTATTTTCTATTCCAGTGTCGGTTTGGTGATTCTCAATTTGTCGCTTCTCAGAAAGATGTCCACTATAGCACCGTCTCCTCTTTCTTATTCATGATACCAGCGGTTGCCCCGGACATTTCTGGCTGTATGCAGTAGCCAGATCCCAGGTGTGGGCCAGTTGGCATTTCAGTTGAAACAAAACCGTGTAGATTATTGAGGATACATGTTGCTTCACAGCCTTAATAGAGGCTTGTGACCTTCTCATGTGAAAACCACTGACGTCACAGCACTCAGGGCCTTCCCATGCATGCTTCAGCCTCATCTTCAGCAGCCAGTGCAGAGCTCCAATACTGGTGGTACTGGTCACAATCTAGTTATAATGTCTGTCTTGCCTTTTCTTTGAGTGTAGTGAGCCGGCCAGACCCTCTGGTTATGGCAGGCAGAATGAGATGATGAAGAAGAAGAAGAAGAAAAAAGCTCAATGGAGTTGAAAAGGCACCCAAAAAAATTGATGTGCATTTTGCCTTTTCCCTTTAGTATATTCATTTCTTGTTTGTATACAAGTGGCTTCAGCATTATTAACTTTATATTTTCATAATCCCCTCCTTTTATGTTGTTTCCACCCCAGCATGATTATGCCTAGCAAAACACTTTTGTTTTATGTGTCTGCTATCTGTATTGTCTGATCTGTGTAATTTGATGGTTGTTACTTCACCACCTGAGAAGAAGCACGCTAAATACATGGGATCAGAACAAAGATCCTGAAATCGCGTGCTCTAATTGTGGAAGACTTATCTAAACCCAGAGCAGGTCTTGATAGTCAACTTCGCCACTACCATTGGTTGCGACTCCCATGCCTCTTCTAACTTAATATTTCATGGAGTGTTTTATTTACACCCTACCCCAAACAGGGGAAATCCACAGGTCACAGGACAGTAATATTTCAGAGTGGTAGATAGGTTGCATGCAGTCATGGGACCTAGGCTGCAATCTCTCGTGGGACTTAGTTGGGTTGGGGTTAGGGCCAGTTCTAGATGTTTTGGGGTCGTTGAAAGCATCAGAAAGCTGGGAAACCCAGTCTTAACCACCCTCTAAAATGTTAGACTGTCCTGTGACATCATCTGGGGTAGAATATTAATAAAGCACCTTTCATGGAAATGAAAGATCTGATAAACTAGCTGAGGAAGATGCAAATGAAGAACAACCCGACGTACCAGTCTCTTACTAACAGAAGAAGAGAATCTTATCAATCAGAAAGCCACCAAAGCACAAGACGTTTGCCATATTATGGACAGACCAGAGCAAGTTATTATTTTACGCCTCAGAACTGGACACAATCGACTTCGCAGCCACATGTACACACAATTTAAAATCGGTGAATCAGCCATGTGCACATGTGGATTGGCAACTGAGGCAACACATCACATCCTCCAAGACTGTCCCAATTACAGCATATCGAGGTTAAACTTTTGGCCAAGAGAAACACCGGTACAAGGCAAACTTTACGGCAGGCTGAGTTAACTACAACAGACAGTGAAGTTCTTACTAGAGACAACATTGTAGATATGGATAATCTATTTCAAGCGAACAAAAGAAGACGAAGAAAAAGATAACACTATCGTCTGTAAAGATGGAAAGGTACCAACAGGACACACTAGGCATATGGCCCTAAATCCTCAGATTAAAGCGACCCTGCCCCCCATTCCCCGCAGCCCTTTCCTTGCCATACACTCCCTGTCAGGGATTTTCTGTCCAGGTTTTTTGGTTGTGTGGGGCATTGAGCAGTCTGATAGATTAGCTGCTGCAGCTCTTCTGAACAATGAGCTACTTCGTGACCTACATTTTTTTATTTTTGTGTGTGTTGTTGTTGCCAACCTCAACCTGGACTATTATCTTGCAGGACGATTATCATCGGCAGAGATCTTACTGCGAGTCAACTTTAATAGCAATGGTTTTTATTTTTTTATTTAATCATTGATGTCTTTGTGTAGTGCATTGCTGTTGTTCTTTCATTTAGCGTGGTCACTCTCTCTCTCCCTGACTTTCCTTTGATCTGTTTGGTGTTTTGAGGTCAGGTAATTTGTTATGATCTACTCCACACAGAGGCAACACAGTTGTCCCCCCTGTGATACAGGCAGAGCCGCTTAAAAACAGATATTTATTATTTGCAGTTAACAACACCTGGATGTTATCTGATAATAGTTTGATCAAACCTTTTGTACTCAGGTCATTAAAATATATTTTTTTTTTTTGGATTTATAAATCAGTTTTGTTACAATACCACAAAATTGCTACCTTGACAACATGTAATTTTGATTAATAGCTCATTTATATTTTATTGTAAAACTGTTATGGTATTATCTTAAAGTTAGAATTTTATTATAAACTGAAAATATGTCACTAGAAAACCACTGTAGTTTTATCATTAGCTCGTCAAGATTATTATAAGTTAATGATAAATTTCTTATTAGCTTATTAAGATTATTATAAGGTAATTGTATATTTATCATTTGCTAATCATTTTATCACAAAACCGTTGTAATAGTATCATCAGAGCTGATGTAATTTAATCACTGAAATAGACTGTACACAAAGAGAAAGTTCACAACTTGACACCCATATGCAGCAATGTATCACAGCAGTAGAAGCTTTTTAAACACATACTTAATTTCACCAAACAAAGGAACTTTAGTGTGTGACAGTTGTTGTTTTTTACTGCTACTAACCAGCATGCTTGCATTGGCCTGAAAAACTAACCAACTTTTTACACGAAACAAACTTTAACCATTGACTTTCTGCTGGAACTTACTCTAACCCCAGTTGTAATGTTTAACATTAATGCTAATACTGATAACATGCCGTTAATTAACATGCAACTATGTTATGGAATGATTTGCTCCTGACACAATGCTTGTTCATTAGTTTAAAAAAAAAGTAAAGATCCCTTTTTTACGCCTTTAGGCGTATCGGGTATATGGGAAGAGCGCCCATATTTTTACAGACCATCGGCACTAGGTGGGTAATGTGGTCAGCATCACTCCGGCCGTCTTTACTTCCCCAGGACAGCCATCCTGGTACCCATTTTGGGCTGGGTCAACCTACGACCCCCCATACCACGATAAAATTTAACGCAGCCAGTAGTGGATTTTGATCGCGGTACTTTGGAATCACAAGTGGGACTCGAAACGCCTAAGCCACATTAACCTCAAATAAAGAAAAGAAACTTGCTTGGTGGGTCTCAAGATTCGGTGTCCTGGCCACGATGATAATTTGAGAATCTTCAGTTTGTGTTTGTTTGTATTCTGTTGAAGGAGGTGTTATTACAGTAACAGTAATTACATGGACAGCCATTTTCTTGGACAGTCATTTACCTAGAACTAGCAACAAATTAATGATATACTGTGTGAAAGTGTATGTGAACTGGCTCATAAACAGCATCCTGTACTGAAAGCTGAGGTATTTTGGCCATGTTAAAAGTCTTGATGGCTTGGAGAGAGAATGATTATGGAGGATACAGTTTCTGGGAAATAGGGTCTTAGTTTGTTCAGCAGAAAAACAGAAGTAATGGTAATTACAAAGAAAACTGAACCTCCAAAATGCAACATTAAAGTAAATAGAACAAACCTCAAGCAAGATGATATGTTTTGTTTAAGTACTTGGATACCCTAATAACATCAGATGGAAGATGTTTTAAACAAGTTAAATGTCGAATAGGCAGCATTTCAGCAGAGGCAGACATCCGCGATAGTGGAGACGAGACATTGAAGATGCATTGGTTTTGAGAGCAAACAGAGCTGGAGAACTAGCTAGAGAAAGAGAGACTTTCAGGTGTGCTGGGATGGGAGCTACATTCTGTGAAGAACCTGCTGATTAATAATGTAGAAGTATTGAGATGTGGTGTTATTGAAGAAGAATGAGAAGGCCATTTAAAGATAAGCCCAGTGAATTTGTCCTGGTAGAAGCTGGTTTGTCATATCTAGAAGGCTGGTTTGTCACATCTAGAAGGCTGGTTTGTCACATCTAGAAGGCTGGTTTGTCACATCTAGAAGGCTGGTTTGTCACATCTAGAAGGCTGGTTTGTCACATCTAGAAGGCTGGTTTGTCACATCTAGAAGTCTGGTTTGTCACATCTAGAAGGCTAGTTTGTCACATGAGAAAAAGGCACTCAACATTTTCTGAGAAACTCCTAAGAATGGGAAAAACTGGAGTAATTTGGGACAAAATAAAAAACATGTCATCCCTAAGTATTGTTTTGTTGGCACCTTCCCAGACGACAGAGTTCTATTGTGCTATGGGAAGGCATGGGACTCGCAGCCAATGGCAAATGTGACCTGCAAGACCTGCAAGTGTTAAGAAAAGTCTCCAAGACCAGTTAGGGGCAGAGATAAAGTTCCTTTTCTCCATAGCCTGAGCAGTTGTGTAGAGACGATATGTTGCCTTTGCATCATGCTCCCTTTACTCAGCCTGTCTTGTTTACTCCAAGTGATAGTAATACAGTACCTTTGGTTCACCGGCTGTAAACTCTGTTTATAAGTTTCATTTTCTTGTTATAAAAGTCAGTTGCTGCCATTGGGCTAATGTTGATATTTGAGATTGATGTGTTTTATCTTACAAGTTTTGTCGCTCACTGTGCCGTTTTGTGTGTGGTTTTGCAGCCAACAGCCGTTCAAATTCCCCATCTTCTGCCAGGCGGCAGCCCATGTTCGGCAGAAACACGCCTTCAAGGATTGACACCGGTTTGAATTCTAGGCAGACGCGGATACCAGGGTCACATAGCCAGGGTGCCAGCCGAGAGGGTAGCCCTGCGAGGAGTTTTAAAGGTAGGTCTTATGGAGTAAAGTCAGCTTTTCCCAGCGTATTTCTGATGGAAAAGTAAATGTATCTCTGATTAGGGGAAAGTCCACTATTTAAAATATTTTATGTGTGATTTGGGAAAAGTCCGTTTTTTTTTATTTGTTATCGTATGACTGATTGGGGGGGGGGGGCAGCTTTTGTCATTGTTAAATGGGGAAAAAACCAGCTTTAGCCTATGTTTGTCTGGGGGGAAAAAATCAGCTTCAGTCACTGTACGTCTAGGAAAAACTGACCGGCCAGTGTATGTCTGAGTGGGGGGGTTAAGTCAGCAATGTTCAGGGAAAATCAACTTTGGTCAATGATGTGTGTCTGGGAAAAATCAGCTTCGGTCAATGTTTGTATCTGGGGAAAATCTACTTTGTCAGTGTGTGTCTTTGAAAAATCAACTTTTGTTGAAATATCAACTTTTGTCAGTATTTGTCTGATGGGGAAAATCTGCTTTTGTCAGTATTTGTCTGATGGGGAAAATCTGCTTTGGTCAGTGTTTGTCTGATAGGAAAGATCAGCTTTGGTCAGTGTTTGTCTGATAGGAAAGATCAACTTTGGTCAGTGTTTGTCTGATGGGAAAAATCTGCTTTGGTCAGTGTTTGTCTGATGGGAAAGATCAGCTATGGTCAGTGTTTGTCTGATGGGAAAGATCTGCTTTGGTCAGTATTTGTCTGATGGGAAAGATCTGCTTTGGTCAGTGTTTGTCTGATGGGAAAGATCAGCTTTGGTCAGTGTTTGTCTGATGGGAAAGATCAACTTTTGTCAGTATTTGTCTGATAGGAAAGATCAGCTTTTGTCAGTATTTGTCTGATAGGAAAGATCTGCTTTGGTCAGGGTTTGTCTGATAGGAAAGATCAACTTTGGTCAGTGTTTGTCTGATAGGAAAGATCAGCTTTGGTCAGTGTTTGTCTGATAGGAAAGATCAGCTTTGGTCAGTGTTTGTCTGATAGGAAAAATCTGCTTTGGTCAGTATTTGTCTGATGGGAAAGATCAACTTTCGTCAGTGTTTGTCTGATAGGAAAGATCAGCTTTGGTCAGTATTTGTCTGATGGGAAAGATCAACTTTGGTCAGTATTTGTCTGATGGGAAAGATCAATTTGGTCAGTATTTGTCTGATGGGAAAGATCAACTTTGGTCAGTATTTGTCTGATGGGAAAGATCAGCTTTGGTCAGTATTTGTCTGATGGGAAAGATCAGCTTTGGTCAGTATTTGTCTGATGGGAAAGATCAGCTTTGGTCAGTGTTTGATGGGAATAATCAACTTTGGTCAGTGTTTGCCTGAAGATAAAACTAGCGACTCTGAAGATGAAAGTAGTTCCATAGTAAATACTGCCAGTGGGGTGTGAGAGGGTTAGGCCTTTACATATTTCTAGGTCATGACATAGAAAATGGGGCAACCTGTTTTTTTTTCACCTTAACAACATTTTGAAAATAAAGATTATTTGTTTGTCTATAACCTCTTATTCCCAGACTTCTCAGAGTGTCTGATGTTGTTGTCCCAGTCTTTATTGTATGTCACATAATCTGTTCCTCCATTCTGTTAATAACTGTTACAGTTCTCATGAGGTCTGTGCTCTTGGTATGGCAGTACCGTCTTTGTTCTGTCAGTTGCAGACATGGACAGTTCTAGAAAAACAAATGCTAAATTACATGTGAGATGAGATGTATAAGAAATGTGTCAGGAAAACCAAGAAGTGACAGAGTAACTAGTGAAGAACTAAGAATAAAAATAATAGGCACTGTACTGGTTAATGATGTCCTAGAATATCAAAGAATGAAATGGTTTGGTCATCTGTTCAGAATGGAACAAAATCAGCCAGCAGCTGGAGCGTACTACATGCGAAAACTGGGCCACAAGTTAGGAGGCCAACCAGGAAAGAGATGGGTGGACTGACTGACTGACTGACTGACTTTTTACCCCACCAGGACATCACACAAGCGATTAACACCCGATGACACAAAGTGCCACCATGTGGATGAGGATCACTGTGGAGAGGTCCCAGAAACCGCGTTCAGACAATTGGCCATATTGATGGCCTGACTATTGGCAAAAGCCAGAGTGGGGCTTCAAATAACAAAAAATTACGTCCTAAAAAGGATGTAAGGGTACTAGTAGCAAGACAAGATTGGTGGAGGAAATAAGAGAGACACAACAGAAATGCAGTATGACATTAACAAGCTACACAACTAGCACAAGTAAGGAAACTATATTCTCCTGTCTGTGACACTTTACGGAAAAAGAAGAAGATAGCCCAGTACCATCGCCTTGAATCTGCTGATTGTGTTTTGTGATTAACTAGGGTTGTTTTTTCTTTGTGCAGGCCAGAGTGAAAGAAGATTGAGCGGCAGCAGCAGCAAATTACCCAGCGGCAGAAAAAGTAAGGGAAATAACTTGCAGAGGCTGTTGTGTGTAACTAAGAGTGCTATGCCTTGTTTATTTTATGTATTATAGTTACACAAACCAGCTGGCATTATCTTCTTTGTTGTGTATATTCTAACAAGGATCTACCAGCATTGTGTTGTTTGTGTGTGTATGGGTATTTTTTCACATGGACCAACATTGTGTTGTTTATATATGTGTGTGTGTGTTTTGTTTTTTAATGTGTTCTGGTCACATAGGCAAAATGGGGCTGCCAAGAGAGTGCGTTAAAAAGGAGACATGAGCAGGGCTCAGTCCCTGACTGTTCATCCCTTGCACCCAGATAAGCTGACAAACGGACATTTCCTGTCAGATCCCATACCTCATAAACGTCACTTTTCCTAAATGTCTAGTGACCTGTTTACAAGACGCACAGTAAACGCTATTGGCTGAGTTTGCACCTGAGCAAATGTTCAGGAGGTCAGTATATGAACATTACCTAACATCAAATGGTTTGGCCATCTCGTTAGAATTCAGCAAGATCAAATACCATCACAAGCACTGCCACATTAGCACATTAGACAGTTTTTAACAGGCTACATTACAGGACAAGGCTTTTGTAAAAAATATAAAATCATCTGTTTTGCCATTATAGGACCACTGTTATTTCTATCATACTTTTAAGGTTTTCATGTAAGTCCCTTTGTAAAAATAATAAATCATCATCATCTGTTTTGCCATTATATTATATGCATTTAACATATTTTCCATGTGTTTAGTGGTTTTCCAACTTTCTCTGGCATGTGTAAAAACTAAAATAATATTAGAATTGAAAATATATAACTTGGTTTACAAACTGTATATTTTAGAGCTATCTGTAGTTTGTGCATATATTGTTGGAAACAATTTTTCACCACTTTCAGCCCGGCTAAAGCAAGCATCATTTATAATTATAGTCTGGTTTGATTTATACCAAGTTCAGTGGCTTAAATGGTGCTACCTGAAATACTGTTGTCTTACATACTATCTGTGCCCTTATTTCAGCACCAGTTTTATCACAGAGGCTGCTGAGGCACGGATCCGATGTGGAGGATGCGTTACAGAATGCTTTGGTGAGTGTTGTAGTAATCGCATCTTAGTCCTGTTGTATCTTGTGGTGTCTTTCTCCTTCTTCTTTTTTCAGCTACCTCTCCTCCTCCTTCCTCTTCTTCATTGTCTTCTTCTTTCTTCTTGTTCTCCTCCTCCTCCTTCTTCTGCTTCTTCTTCATCATCCTCATCCTCAGCAGTGGTAGCACCACGACGATGAGGGCGGCTATTTTATATTGATCAGTCAGATGTCTTGTACCGTTGGTTAAATGTCTACATAAGAAGATTAAGTGTTCAGATGAATTGCTATAATTGACACCTAATTTCTGTCCGAGGTTCCTACATCTCAATGACTTGTCTAGTCCTCACTGTCTGGCAGTCTTGAAGAGTATACTTTTTCACATTCACTAGCTTAAGCTCTGATGGAAAGTTTTGCTTGTTCGTCTGTTTCTAGACTTGAGTAGTCTTGTTCTACAACTTAAGTTTTGTATGCACAACCATTTTACAGATCTGGCTTATTTGTATGTAGACTGTTAGTTCTCTGGCCTCTCCGGTAAATGCACTCTGGCTTGGAAGGAAACATTCCTGATTAGTTGCTTTTACAGCGTGCTTGTTAGAGGGGCAGTGGGTCTACCCTTTGCCTCCTCCTAAACTGAAAACTACTAAACTTAATGTTCTAGCTCTCCACAATTCACCGGGGTGATGAGGCACATAGCAGGCTGTTTGACAGTCCCTTCTTGTATGCCCTGTTCTGCTACAGATCTTCTTCTGTTCTCACTTTAACTAGTTAGTTAGCAACATCGTGTTGAGGTTTACAGCTAGGCTGCAATATCTGCACTAGTTGGCCTTACAGGTCCGATCTCAGCTAGCCCTCAGTTAGTTGCCTTTTGTAACATGTTTGTAATTGAATCTGTGGCTCAAGCATGGCAAACACACTCCTTAACTCAGAGATTCTGGTTCGATTCCAGCTGCGAGCAGTTTGGCAGCAGACAGTTTTGTAAAACTAAAGAACCAATACATATAAGGGTTGGCTCTGCAATGTCCTGCGAAGTATATACAGCTTAATTTTGTTTTGCAATGAGCATACATCCAGCGGCGCATGAGCTTTGGCCCTTGCAATGGGTATCATACTACATTGCGTTGTACTTAATGGAAAGCAGTAGCAAACTTCTTAACATAAAGTTGCCTAGAAAAACTACAAAGTAGCAGTTGGTGGGGTTGGTTTGCAACCACTTGCACAGGATAGGCAACTAATTCTTTTATAGGAGGTAGTTTTTTTTTTTTTTTTTAAATCCCCTAAAATCAGTTTCAGGCACCCACACACCAAAGTTATATACTACATTCACTTATGTCTTTGTCTTTTTCTAACATTGTTTTGACTAACTGTTTCCTAGGTCAAAGTTGAACAGCAGAAACGATTTGATCAGTACGATTCAGATGATGCAGCCAGTGAAACCTCAAGTGTGTGTTCTGAGCGGTCACATAATTCTTACAGTGGGAGGGCAATTGAGGTAGGAATTGTAAATATATGTTTGTGTTCCAGGCATTCTACATAACTTCTGCAGTGGTAGGGCAGCAGGGGTGGGGACTGTAAATATATGTTTTATGTTCCGAGTAGTCTACGCAACTCATACAGTGGCAGGGATTGTAAATATATGTATGTTTTCCGAGCAGTCTACATAACTCATACAGTGGAAGGGCAACAGGGGTGGGGATTGTAAATATATGTATATGCAGACTGTTGGTTCCTCAGCTCCCAGGCAGATGCACTCTGACTTGGTAGGAAGCAACCCTTATTAGTTGTCTTTTGCAACATGCTTGTTAAGGGCCAGTGGGTCTGTTCTTTTTTTTTTTTTCCCTAAAAATGGAACCTCGGACCCACACAGAGTTGTTGTTGCTGTGGATCCAGCGGTGCATGACCTTTGACCCAATGCCATGTGGTGGAATTTACATGTTTTCACAAGCTGTTCTTTTCCTCCATACAAGGTGTTCCACTTGTCTGGTCTCAGAGGGAGTAGCATTCTTCTAGTCTCACTGAGTTTCCGGCACTCTAATGAGATGATGGTCAAGTTTCTTAGGGGTAGTTACATAGCTGGCACTCTGGGAAGTGTTGTGGCTGTATTCTGTTTAGATGTCCATATGTTTATTTGTTTGCAGACTGTTAGTTCCTTACATCTCAGGTAGATGCATTTCGACATTGAAGGGAACACCACTAGTTAAGTCTCTAGGACGTGCTTGTTGGGGGTGGGGTGGGGGAATCGAGGCTGTAAGCTTTATACACAAATATTTTGTGTGTAGTTGAAATGGTGATATATCTTGTTCTGTGAATGGGCTTCTCAGGTAGGGCACTGGGGCATCTTTGGCCTCTCTCAGTAATGTTTGTCATAAGGTTTCTCTTTAATACCTTCATTTCCTCAGACCAGTTTTTTTTTTTAATCTATGGTTACTGACTGCTACTATTGTTTCTCACTCAGTTTTTAATCAGAACACAGACATTAAATAGTATACAGTTTAGTTCTCTGAGTTTAGGGTGGCCCTAAATTCCTTAGCCGTCTCATCTCACAACTGTTGATATTACGTTTGTGATTTTTTTAAATCGAGTAAGTTGGGCACAAATAATGTATCGATGGAATTGTTTAGAATACACGTGAAAATACACAAATAATGTAAAACTACATAAAACATGTGAAAATGCATACACAATTTGAAAAGTCATGTTCATTCTGGCAAAAGCCTACAAATCGTAACTGACTTTTCTCTGAATTACTCGCAGTTGTGGAGACGAATGAGATCGTATTCATCAAGTTCTGGGATCACTGAGGTGATTGTTAGCCTCTGATTTTTGCCTCAGGATATTTACAAACCGGTTTCGGCTTCTGATAAAATATTCACATGTATCACACACTCACACACGCATCATTTTGACACCTGCCTGTTTTATATAACCATTGCAAGCTTTTAGGTGCCTGTTTTTTTTTTTTTTTTTTTTTGGTATTGATACTTTCTATGTATCCAGATTTTGTTCTCTTTAGAATATTCACTGCCTTACTTTGATACAAGTGTTCTTTTCATGTACTTGGGCACTATGTTGCGCATGTTAAAAAAATCCCTTGACTTTTGGAAATCAAAAAGAGTAGCCTAACGGTGCTGCCCGGGCAAATTTTGAGTTACAAATCTACCCAACGTTTTTTTTTTCAGGATCCTCGCTATGGAGCTTATGCACTGCGCTGAGATTTTTCAGACTCAATCTTGAGTTAGAAGTAGAACGGAACACTTATGGGTTCCACCAGGTGTGCCATGATGTTGATACGTTGTTTAAACCTAAACCATTCTTGATATCGTACAGATATCCCTTTGGGTGAAGAAATAAGAGAATTGTTTAGTCAACCACTGCTAACAACAGAAGATGGAAAGTTGGCTCTGTAGTGGGCACAACTTGAGAAGAAACCAGCAGAGAACCGCCAGACAGGCTCTGAAATGGGAAACAAAGGGATTGAGGAAGCAAGGATGCACATGAGAAACCCTAAGGTGAACGCTGACGAGAGAGGAGGCCAAAGCTGCTGGACTGAACTCCATCCATGATGACGAACTGGTCGCACAGGATAGATCGGAGTGGAGGAAGGGACTTTGAGCTTTATGTGACATATAATTGCACAACCGTAACAAATTTCCCATGTAAGTTGTATCTCCACAGTGTGGCTAGCTGCAGTTGACCAGCTGCTGAATATTACCTGGTGTGGCTCCCAATTTCTTTCACAGTGATGTGATACTGTCGCACCTTTATCCAAAAGCCACAGGAACAATAAAAAAATCTGTCTGGTTCATAAACTTATTAAAATTTCAGTGCGTCCGCGATGTTCATTCTTTTTCCTCAGAAGCCATATTTTCGTTTTTTTAAATGTTTCTCAGCTGATAAAGAAAAAGACATTTTTTTACGCCCATTGATGCATGAGATATATGATGCTAAACTCATTTTTATAGACCACTTGGCCCTGTGCGGATGATGTGGTCAGTATCACGCCAGCCGCCTTTACTTCCTAGGACTTTATCTGGTACCCATTTTAGGCTGGGTCGACCTGGGAGCCGTGGTCCTTTTTTAAGCTTGTCTGCTTATTGTCCATATTTTTCATGCATAAAACAGTATAGGTTCTATTTAGCACTTTGAATACTTCTCACTACATTTGAATATTTTTTCTATCTTCCAAGTGCTTCTGTTGCTGCTGGGGTGAATCTTTGTCTAGATCTAAATTCTGCAGTACAGTGATCATCATCTTCTTCACATTCGCCATCTCTGTAAACTGAAGCAGAAAGTTCTGGTCGTTCTTGCACTTCTAGACTTTAGTCTTGTTTCAGAACCTGAATTCAGCATGCACATCCATTTTACAGATCTGGCTTATTGGTTTGCAGTTTGTTGGTTTCTCATGTCTCAGGCAGATGCACTCTGACTCCAATGGAATTTGACCATCAGTCTGATGCAGTAGCACCAGTTTGCTAACTCACTGCATGGGGATGGAGCATTTAACCTTCATCTTTGTGCCAGGGCCTCATTGCGGAGACAACCAATAGACCCACTGTCTCCCCAACAAGGATATTGTAAGAATCCACCAATTGGGGGTTTCCTTCCAGGTCGGAGTCCATCTACCTGAGAGGCAAGGAACCAACAGTCTGCTTACAAATATGTCAGATCTGTGCACGCAACACTCAGGTTCTGGAACAAGACTAAAGTCCACAGGTGGATGAACAACCAGAAATTCCCGCCGGAGTTTACAGCTGATGAATGTGAAGAAATAGAAAAAGATCAGGCAGACACTTGAAAAAAATATAATATCGGTCCAGGCATGAACTGAAGCGATGTTCTCAATGCTTTGCTGGATACATGTCACAAAGACGACTGCAGCAACAGACATGACTCTGTATCTCTGTCCAAGTTTGTGGACATTGGTGTGCGACCGAGATCTGCCAGACAGGAACATTTCATAGGGCACAGGTCATTTGATTAATCAAAATAACAACATTCATGATCAGCCATTTTTACTTGTGGAGCTACCGAGGAAAAGTGGCAGCGTCTGTCAAGAATATCATTTATTGAGATGTTATATTAACTTGCCATCCGGCAGTGGCTTAACACTTGACTGTGGACCTGATGATCATGGATTCAAATCGACATCGAGCCTAATTTTTGCAAAAAAAATTTTTGCCTTACGGGTCGGCTCAATGTGAAATGGGTACCAGGTAAAGTCTTCGGAAATTAAAATCAACCGGTGTGATGCCGACCACATCCTCACCCACAACGAGTGCCAGTTGGTCTATAAAATATAAGTCTAGCCTTATGTGCCCAATATGCCTAAACCCTCGGAAAAGGGTCCTTTACTATATACTACGGGAGCGGTCTGCAGAATCAAAAGTCACACGTTCTTCTCCGGACTTTTTACACTTATGTCCTTGGCTTCCGGTCTTAAATAATTACCAGACACAGTTCTGGGAAGTAAAGGCGGATGGCAGGATTTTGACCACGTCACCCACTGACTGCCAATTGGTCTATAAAACATAGGTCAAGCACTGTATGCCCATACCCCTAAAAGTATGGAAAATGGTTTTTTACACTATGTACCCAAGACACATAAGGGCATGGAAAAGGGAAAGTATATGAAGTTTCACTATTGGTAAATTCTGCTTCTTTCCCTATAAAGCTTGATCACATTTACACAGCTGACTGAATTTTCACATGCAAAATTAAGATGCACTTTATTTTCTTCACATCAAGCGTACTCTGATATCATATTTGCACTCATTTCATGAATTTTTCATGGTTTTTTTCCTCTAAATTTAATTTTTGTCTTTAATGGTTGAAAGCTTCTGTAAATGGAGCTAGTAATATTTGTAAGCCAACCTGGCAGTTTTCAGGAAAATTCATGCTCTTTTTTAAATGACCACAAATTCCTGGCAACCTGAGGGGGCGTGTAGAAAGAATGACAGATAACATACAGAGAGAAAAAAAAACTGACACAAAAGATCTTTGACTATGCACTTACCTGGTGGCCGATAAGTCTTGATAGTTTCATGGTTTGGTTTACGTTTTCAAGAAACCAACAAAATTGAAATACATAACTAACAACCAAAGCACCCCATTTTTCACTTGCCAGAAAAACAGAAACAACAGAAATGAAATATCTACGACGAATCTTAAATGCAACTAGAAGTGGCATAATCAGAAATGACAATATAAGAAGCAAGTTGAGATAAAGTTGTTTGCCTCTTTCTCTGTCATCAATTTAGTTCTTGAGATGTAAAACTTGTTCATCTTTCTGTCACCCAGTTTCTTTATTAATGTTGTGGTATGAGTACATCTTTGGGCATTAACAACAAAGAGAACAAATTCAAAAGAAAAATAACAACAGAAATAAAATGCATACAACAAATCTATGAATTTAACTAGAAGAGACGAGATCAGAAATGATATCAGGAAAGAATTGGAATAGAGCCATTACTAAATTACGTCCAGAGATAACATATAAAATGGTTTGGTCATGTTTGAAGACTACCACCAGAGAGAGTACACTACAGAGAACCCTGTCACTTAGACGTAATGGAAGCAGAGCTAGAGGATGACCAGGCAACTGATGGATAGATGGGATATCAGAGGCTATAAATACTAGCATCCATGTAGCAGATAACAAGGCTTGCATGTGATGCCTCTTCAAAACCTGACACATAAAGGCAGAATAGAACTTGGGGGGTTGAGAAGAAGAAAAAGCTAGATCTGCCAGATGAAGCCTTTCCAGCCAGTGCCAGATACTCTCCTGAAAATATCAGTCCAAATAAGAAATAAAACTAATCTGCTTCACAGTACCACAGTCACGAACAACTGAATGAACGTTACAGCTAGAAAGCCTTCATCAGCACACAGTAACAATTTGTGTATTGTAAACTATTCTGTGTTGTATTGTGCCATAGATAAAGAACAATAAAGAATGTGAATTGTTGAATGCATGAGCAAATAAACTCTTGTATCTTCTCAGGACCTGGGATCTATAATCGCACAGCTGGGCAGCTCCTCACATCTAGACCGGAAGGAAGGTCTCTTGTCCCTTCAGCATTTACTACGCAGCAATAGATGTTTAAGGTAACTATATAGTTTTTGTAATGGAGAGCGAGAAGTAACAATGAAATTTATAATCTGTTTAAATCACTATTGATCATTGGCATAATTTGAGCTAATAAGTTGTAATGGCTGGGGCATATTGAAATGTCAGATGACAGAGAGGTAAAAACTGTATACACAAGGGAGATGAATGGTCGTAGACCACGAGGCAGACCAAGAAGACGATGGAGAGATAATTTTTAGAGATACCTGCAAACACTGGGTGTTACCAACTGGAAATAGAAAGCCAACCAGAGAGATGAATGGAGGCGGGTGATTGCAACAATGAACTTCAAGGGCTCAGAATGTTGAAGAAGAGGAAGAAGATATAGTTTTTGGAGTTGTTGTTTTTTTTAAATAAAAGTTTTTTGTTTTGTTTTTGAAAGAGGTTGTTTGTAAATAAACTAAATATATTTCAGTTTGACTTTTGCATTGTTACAATATAACATCTTGTTTTCAATTCTCTGTGTCCATAGCCGGGCGGAACTAAAGAAAGTTTCTGAAATGTTTACTAGAATGTTCCATGATCCTCATAGTAAAGTGAGTAGTCTGTCTGTGTCTAAGACACATTTTTATTTCTTCATTATGTGTTTCTGTGTGTGTGTGTGTCTGTATGTGCGTGCGTGCGTGCATGTGTGTGTGTGTGTCTGTATGTGCGTGCGTGCGTGCATGTGTGTGTGTGTTATATTATTACCCATGTGGGTTGTGGGGCCCTTTGTAGGGAAAACAAGAATAGACCCACTACCTTCAACAACAAGCCTGTTGTAAGAGTTGACTAATTGGAAGCTTCCTTTGAATTTGAAGTGCATCTGCCTGAGAGGCAAGCAACAACAGACTGCACACAGTGAGCCAGTGTACACGGAAAACTCAGGCCCTGTGACATAGCCAAACTCCACATGGATGAACAACCAGGACTTTCCACCGGAGCTTACAGCCAGTGAACAGAGAAGAAGACGAAGAAGGTTTATTATATTCTTTCACTAGCATAAACACTGTATCTTGTCAACACTGAATGAAAGGTCTTGGTTTAGCTGAGACACCTCGTCTAGTCTTTACATTCACTGAATGGAAGTTCCTGGATTAGCTGAGACACCCCCCTCTTGTCTTTACATTTACTGAATGGAAGGTTTTGGTTTAGCTGAGACACCTCCTCTTGTCCTTACATTTACTGAATGGAAGGTCTTGGTTTAGCTGAGACACCTCCTCTTGTCTTTACATTTACTGAATGGAAGGTTTTGGTTTAGCTGAGACACCTCCTCTTGTCTTTACATTTACTGAATTGAAGGTCTTGGCTTAGCTGAGACACCTCCTCTTGTCTTTACATTTACTGAATGAAAGGTTTTGGTTTAGCTGAGACACCTCCTCTTGTCTTTACATTTACTGAATGGAAAGTCTTGGTTTAGCTGAGACACCTCCTCTTGTCTTTACATTCACTGAATGGAAAGTCTTGGTTTAGCTGAGACACCTCCTCTTGTCTTTACATTTACTGAATAGAAAGTCTTGGTTTAGGTGAGACACCTCCTCTTGTCTTTACATTTACTGAATGGAAGGTCTTGGTTTTGTACAACCACTTTGTTTTTGTGTGTTCTGCTTTAAAAAAAATTCTTTTAAAAAAAAAAATAATGAAAATGTCAAATTTATTGAGAAACAAAGAATGAAATGGTTCGACCATCTAATGAGAATGAATCCAACGATGCCAGCAGCAAGAGCGTACAACCTGAAAATCGAAACACCGAAAGGCAGGGGAAGACCAAGAAGAAGATGGATCGAAGGAGTCACTAACACCTGGAGCCTTGCATCACATCACAGCATACTAAGCGACTGGGCCTGTCCTGGCTGTACAGCCGATCATCTCATTAACTGTGACGCCTAGCTGCATAAGCAGATATTGACAAAAGAAAAAAGAAAATGTCTCGAAAGCAATTTACTTGTAGAGCAGGTAAGGCTACACTGACATTAGAAGTTATGCAGTCCATATTTTTCTAACACAGCAAGACAGGAGGAAGACTGAAGCAGAAGAGAGGCAGGGAGAGACCAAGAGTGAGAATGCTGAATGGTTTTTGCATTATAACATAGAAGAACATCCATAGTAGTGGAAGCCACTGTGGTGTAGTGGCTAGATGCCTGCCTGCAGATCCGAAGGTCATAGGTTCAACATCTCCCCAAAATGACCTTGGCTCCCAGGTTAAGGCAGACTAAAATGGGTACCAGGTCCTGCTCTGTAGTAAAGACGGTCGGGGTGATGCTGACCACATCACCCACCAAGTGCCAGTTGGTCTATCAAATATATAGGTCTAGCCTTATATGCCCAGTACACCTGAAGGTGGGAAAAGGGTCTTTTTATATTCACATACTTTTTCAAAGTTGTCTGTGTTTTAAAAGTCAAAACTGTTCAAAGTTGTCTCTGTTTTAAAAGTCAAAATTGATTTATAAATTTTTTTATTTTTTTTTAGGTTATAGATTTTCTGAAACACAAGTTAATTATCAAGAGCATTTTCTTAAATTTGCCTCTGCCAAGCAGTACACCATCTTTGGCTAGTTTTCATATCTATCGAATAATGTGTTGCTTGTGACTGGCTAATTTTTGTTTTTTACCAATTAACGTTTTGCGTGTGATTGGCTGTCCATCATGTGTGCCTGTCAAGGTATAATCTGTGATTGGTTAATTTTAATGTTTACCATTCAACATGTTGTGTGTCATTGGCTATCCTTCATGTGTACCGGTCAAATTATCTTTTCTGATTGGCTAACTTTCATGTTTACCAGTTAACATGTTGTGTGTCATTGGCTACCCTTTATTGTAGTGTTCAGGGTATAATTTGTGATTGGCTAATTGTCAGGTTTACAAATTAAGATGTTGTCTGTGATTGGCTATCCTTCATGTTTACTGGTCAGGGTATCATTTGTGATTGGTCAGGTTTACAAATTAAGATGTGTCTATGATTAGCTATCCTTCATGTTTATCAGTCAGGCTATCATTGCTGGATCCACAGCTGATTTCACATTTACATATTCTTGCACATGTTATTTCATCTAATCTCATGTCTTATATGACCATTCTTCACAAATGGTCTTCAGAATATCTTCTTCGTCCATTAGGAGTGTTTCTGCAGCTATGACCTTCGTAGCTAGAAATTCCACTTTTTTTATGGAAAACGTGTTACCAGATCTGTCAGTTAGATAGTCAACAGATCTTCCTCACTGCAAACCATTGAGCCCATGAGTGCTGGGATCCTTTCCCACTGCCCATCAAACCATTGAGCCCATGAGTGCTGGGATCCTTTCCCACTGCCCATCAAACCATTGAGCCCATGAGTGCTGAGATCCTTTCCCACTGCCCATCAAACCATTGAGCCCATGAGTGCTGGGATCCTTTCCCACTGCCCATCAAACCATTGAGCCCATGAGTGCTGGGATCCTTTCCCACTGCACATCAAACCATTGAGCCCATGAGTGCTGAGATCCTTTCCCACTGCCCATCAAACCATTGAGCCCATGAGTGCTGGTATCCTTTCCCACTGCCCATCAAACTATTGAGCCCATGAGTGCTGGGATCCTTTCCCACTGCACATCAAACCATTGAGCCCATGAGTGCTGAGATCCTTTCCCCAGTCAATCCTGCAGAAGGTAGTGGCTGATGACACCCATTCTGTGTTTCTTTCTTATTTTTCTTCGTTTTCATGCATAGGGCTCTTGTCTGGCCACACCTTTTTCAACATGTTGTTCTTGCAGTCTGGTCCTAGTTGCACATTCACAGTCATCAGTTGCTTCTCGCAAACGTCTTACTTCACCTAGGTGATTTGTAATGTAGGCCTGGTCCATGACTCGTCCTCCCTCCGCAGAAGCTTTACCTGCAAACCTATCAGCTTGCTCTATTTCTAGCACGCCTGCATGCCCTGACCTGAATATTCTTCTTTCTTCTTCTTCTTCTTGTTCACCGGCTGTGAATTCCGGCGGTAAGTCGCGGTTGTTCGTCCAAATGGACTTTTGGCTTTTACCTTGACCTGAGTTTTGCGTGTACATCCGTTTTACTGGCTTATTTGTTTGCAGTTCTCGTTCCCCGCCTCTCCGGCAGATGTACTCCGACTTCGAGGGAGACCTGAATATGAAATTGATCTTTGTCAGCCCCGATTGCTTTAGAGACTCTCTAGAGACTCTTTAGAAACTAGTGTCTTCAAACCCAGCCCATGTGACACCCCTCATTTTCAATGGTTTTTATTTTGTTTTTTTAACAAAGGAGTTTCCCAATTACCTTCTCAATGTGAAATTAAACATCCACTGAAAATGCTCAGATGATTAGGCTTGGACTTGTGTGTTTGTGTGATGACTTGGTGGTGTATGCTGCTCATGCTGATGCAGGCATTCGTTATTTATGACATGCAGGTGTTCACCATATTCCTCGACACACTCATAGAGCTGGTCTACCTGCAGAGCGCCGACCTGGTGGACTGG
Source organism: Candidula unifasciata (assembly GCA_905116865.2). Taxonomy (NCBI): domain Eukaryota; kingdom Metazoa; phylum Mollusca; class Gastropoda; order Stylommatophora; family Geomitridae; genus Candidula; species Candidula unifasciata. The sequence goes on along the minus strand of CAJHNH020000134.1, from coordinate 260,712 downwards.
CTGCACATCTTGCTTCCCAGGCTGCTGACCAAGGCTGGCGGGGAGATGCTGGGCTCTGTTGCCAACAAGGTTCAGAAGGCCCTGGATGTTATCAGGTATTGTTAGCCCCTGGATGTTATCAGGTATTGTTAGCCCCTGGATGTCATCCGGAAATGGTAGCCTTTCCAGTGCTAGGCATAGGTTGGTTGTTGTGTAAACAGGGGGTAGGTAGACTGCAGTCAAGTTGATGACAAGAAGTGCTAAATACAACATTAAAAAAAAAGCTCAAAAGGGTGAATGGAACAGGTGCACACAAATACAACATTTAAAAAAAGCTCAAGAGAGTGAACGGAACAGGTGCACACAAATACAACATAAAAATAGCTCAAGATGGTGAATGGAACACGTGCACACAAATACAACATAAAAAAAGCTCAAGATGGTGAATGGAACAGGTGCACACAAATACAACATAAAAAAAGCTCAAGATGGTGAATGGAACAGGTGCACACACATACAACATAAAAAAGCTCAAGATGGTGAATGGAACAGGTGCACACTAATGCAAAAATAAAAAATAGCTCAAGAGGGTGAATGGAACAGGTGCATACAAATACAACATTTTAAAAAAGCTGAAGATGGTGAATGGAACAGGTGCAAACAAATAAGTAAAAAAAAAAAAATGCAAAGGACTCTTTTTTTTCCACGCCTTTAGGTGTAAAGGGTATAAAGGGCTAGACCTATATTTTTATAGACCATCGGCACAAGATGGGTGATGTGGTCAGCATCACGCCGGCCACCTTTACTTCCCGGGACTGCACCCGGTACCCACTCAAGGCTGGCTTGACCTGGGAACCAAGGTCATTTTTGAAAAAAGTCTGGCTCTGCCAGGGAACAAACCCACGGCCTTCTGATCAGTGGCGAGTGTCTAGCCGCTCCGCCACGGCCCCTCCCCGTGCACACAAATACAACATTTAAAAAAAAAAAAAGCTCAAGGGGGTGGATGGAACTGGTGCACACAAACACAATATATTTTTGGTTGAAAAATTTAGTTGTATGTGTACTCGTCTTTTCCATTCACTTCAAAAAGCTTTTTTATTTTCATTTCATGTTGTATTTAGCATTTAATGGGTGATTTTCTTGTTACCACTCCAAGGCTTTGTTATTGTATCAGAACAAAGCACAGTACAAGACATATTTTTTATCGACCTGTCAAAACTTGATGATCGGCATTACTCTGGCCACCTTTTTTCCCCAGGATATTTCCCTGGGGCTCATTTTAGGCTGGGTGACCTGGGTGCTAAGATCAATTATTGAAAAAAAAAAAAAAAAAAAAAAAAGAAATCTTTTCCAGTGTGAATTTGAACTCAAGACCCTTAAGCCAGCAGGCAAGCATGCAGCCACCGCTGCTGTGCTGATGAGCTGCGGCACAAATATAGCTTTGATTTATCAATGTTTGTTGATTTCACCTTATTTCTGGCTCCACAGAGACTGTTTTCCATTTGACCAACAGTTCAACAATTTGTCCAAATTTATTGTAGACCAGTCTCAAGGACCCAACATAAGGGTAAGGTTTCCTTTTATTATTTTGACTTTTCAAGTTACTGTTGACTATAGTTTGTTGTAGTTGTTGTTGTTCTTCAGTGGTATATTTGTTGTAGTTTCCAGCCTTGGAAGTTATTAATTACATTTGTTTTGGGACTGGTACATTCATTACTCGTGGAAAGTTTCGTTGCTGTGCTTCCTACTCCTCAACCTCCTCTTCTTCTTCTTTTTCTGCTGCTGCTGCTGCTGCTGCTTCTTCCTCCTCCTCCACTTCTTCTTCTTCTTCTTCTTTATATGTATTGCTTATAGTACGGAAGAATGTTGTTATAAATGTACATGACTGTGTGTGTATATGTATGTGAACACGTATATGTTTGAAAATATGTAATTATTGTAAGTATATAGCTTGGTAGGTACTTTTATAGTTGTGTATATATGTGATAAGATAAACTGCATGTATAACTGCTTTTATGTTTACACTTTATATTCAGACATTTCTCTTATTTCTTCATTTCATGAAAAGATATCAAACCAGTCTAAAAGTAGAACTAGTCAATTTCACATTATGACAGTCACAAACAACAGGTAAAGGTTGCGGCTAGAAAGGCTTCACATTGACAAACAAGAATGCAATCACTTATCTGAGGTCTTTCCAAGAAAAATCCACATGTCTTGTCTGGCCAGTTGAAGCTCTGAGACACGTGTGAATACAGGTAATGAATACTGACCATTATTGAGTTTGTCCCAATGACAGGGGCTTAGGGAGCTGTGTGGTCTCGAGGCATGGTGTCCACCTCGAGTGCTAGAGGTTCCAGATTTAATCCCCAATAAGGGGCTGGGATTTTTTCACATGGACTTGGACTTCTAGAAATCCCCCTGGTCTCTGGGTAGTGAAATTGGATGCCCGTGTGCATTGTTCTGCACATACAAAATCCCTTGGCAGTTGGGAATTGAAAAGAGTAGCCTAACACTCTTTCCGCGGGCAAAATTTGGAGTTAAAAATCTACCCACAGTGCTTCAGGATCCTCGCGGGTGCTACAGAGCCTGTGCACTATGCTGAGCTTCTTCAGACTCAGACTTGAGTTAGAAGAACAGAGCACTTAATGGACATGGTTACTACCCGTGTGCCATGATGTTGATCTGTTGATTAAACTTAAAACTTCAATGACACTTGGAAAATGTTAAGAGATAGACAAAGAGCAGTCTGGGAGAGTGTACAAGTAGACCATAAGACAGATAGATCCAATGCAACCAACTTCATTTGTGAAGAGCGTACCTGGTTGATTGATTTGGTTCTCTCTTCATCTGCAGATTCGTGTAGCCGTACTGAACTATTTACACAGTTTATTGCTGACTATGGATCCATCCGACTTTGTCAACTCCATGGACGCTCGACTGGCCGTATCCAAGGTCATCAGTTGGACAATGGAACCAAGAAATGCGGACGTCAGAAAGGTTAAAAAAAAAAAACAGATACATAAAATTAATTTGTTCATACGAATGTGTATATGTCCATTTTTGATAGTCTGTAGATTGTAAAGAGCAACAGATGGTTTGGTCATCTGGCGAGAATACAGGGGTACCAGCTGCCACAGAAAGCCATGTTGAAGAAATTTAATGAATACATAGAAAGGGAAATACCACGCAAACAATGGAATGATGGTATTGATACCAGCCTTAAAGGTTCTTTGCTGGAAACAGAAATTATAAAAAAAATCATTGTGTTCAACCAGCATCGCAGAAGGGGGAGCTTTGGCTTATAATTGTGACTAGGTTATGTGCGCCATGTAAAATGGTTTAGTATTGCACGCCACCAGGAGACCTGAAAAGGACTGCTGCTCTGTTGATGTGATCAAAAGAGGCAGACCCAAATACTGTCCTGACCATTGAAAAAGTCGTCTGCCAGCGAGCCAATGGGCGATCCAGTCGTTGTTGATCAGTCTTTAAAAAATGAAGGTCAGTTTGAACAGCACATTAGAAAGAAGATCCTTATGTTTCTTTCCCGCCAACACATCATTAGGGTAATTTGAGGGAGAGAAGATATGGTGCTTTACGCAATTAATTATGTGTCCAACTACTGAACTATTGTAACTCCTGCTTTTGTCCATGATGAACTGCATTTCTAGTGCTGCTGGACTGTTTGTGTTGGCACTTCTGACGGCTTCCTTATTCTTTTATTGGGTGTGTGTGCTATTGGCTTTGCCAAGACTGCAGTCTGTATCCATTTTTCCCCACACAGGACAGTGGTGAGTGTAGTTGTTGATGACCTAGGAACAGAGCAGCAATGTTTGCTATGAGGTTGAAACTGTGATTCTTCTTCTTCTTCTTCTTGAGCATTCCGAGCCCTTGAGGTTCATTGCTGCAGATATCACCCGCCTCCATTCATCTCTCTGGTTGGCCTTCTCTTTCCAATTAGTGACACTAAGTGTTTACAGGTCTGTCTGGATGTTATCTCTCCATCGTCAACTTGGTCTGCTTCGTGGTCGACGGCCATCGTGGTCTACGGACATTCATCTCCCTTGTGTATACAGTTTTCACTTCTCTGTCATCTGACATTCTCTCAATATGCCCCAACCATTTCAGTCTATTAGCTCTCATGATGCCACTTATCAATGGTGATTTAAACAGATTATGAATTTCGTTGTTGCTTCTCACTCTCCATTGCCCACTGTTTGCATCTTTGATGGCTCCAAAGATTCGTCGTAAGACTGTTTTCAGAAACCTGTAATAGGACTTCATCTCTTTTAGTTGTGCTCCAAGTTTCAGAACCATATAAAATGACTGGCCTTATCAACGTTTTTATATATTTTGACAATGTGATGACGATCCATTGCAGCCAACCTTCATTAAGGAGGTGCCACCAGATTTATTGATTGAATTTACCCATAAAACATTCACTGCGATTGTTGCTGTGTATATTCACCTTATCCTTTACCCATGAAAGACTTGCTAAATTTGTTCTGTTTAACTTCACCTTAACTTTTAGCCAGAAAACATTCACTATGGCTGTTGCTGTGTAAATTCATCTTATCCTTTACCCATACAAACATTCACTCTCTTTGGGGTTGTTACTGTGTAAATTCATTTAACCTTTGCCCTAATAAGCATTCACTGTGGTTGTTTCTGTGTAAATTCATCTTATCCTTTACCCATACAAACATTCACTCTCTTTGGATTTGTTGTTGTGTAAATACACCTTATACAAACATTCAGTGTAGTTTTTACTGTTTAAATTCATCCCATCCATTACCCATACAAACATGCACTATGGTTATTGCAGTGTAAATTCACCTTATCCATTAAAAAAATAGGGGGGAAAAAGTAAAGATACCTTTTCATACCTTTTAGGCGCATCAGGCATATGGAAAGAGCACCCATATTTTTTCAGACCAATCGGCACTAGGTGAATAATGTGGTCAGCATTACGCCGGCTGTCTTTATTTCCCCAGGTCATACATTATAATACCGATTTTAGGATGGGTCGACCGGCGACGCTCCATACCACGATAAAAATTCACGCAACCCTCTGTGGGTTTTGATTGCGTTATGTTGGAATTATGAGTCAGACTCGCAACGCCTGAGCCACGGACACCACCCTTATCCATTACCCATACACGAATTCATGATGGTTGTTGATCCTTAACTTCACAGGCCTCACAGTCAGTATTGATAGCCCTGTTCAACCTGAACCCAGCAGAATTCTCTGTGCTGTTGTCTGAACTGCCGAAAACATTCCAGGTAAGTAATCAAATGTTTGAGGCAGAAGTGCAACCCTTCATTCTGCATTACAGCTATCTACAATTGACGGATCCATCTTTTGACACATACAAAGTTCTTGGGCTTTCACAGTTCTGGTTCAAGGGGAAACTGTCAAAGAAGAAAGCATAGCTTTTGCCTCGACTACAAATAGTTTGACTATGGAGGTGATAGCGGTAACAAAATCATTGATGTGGCTAGAGACGCAGCAGTTTTCCCATGCATGTTTTTTAAGTGATTCCATGAGCATGCTTAAGAAGATTGAGACAGGTTGGATTAGAAGAAAATGGTTGGAGTCACTGAGGAAATCTCGTCTCAAAGGAATTAGTTTTATTTTTGTGTTAGGACACTCTGGAGTAAGAGGGAATGAATAGGTGGATTGGCTTGCTGGCAAGGCCACTGTGGGTACAGGAAAAGCAGTGGACCAAGCCGACATTCTTTGTGCTCTCAAGGAGGCAGGACGTGAGGATGATTCAGGAGACAACCTTAAATCGGCAACGCTCAAAAGACTACAAGAACTTCAGGTCAAAAGAGGTGTCACCAAACATGAACACTATACAGGTAGCCAAAGAAGACTAGTAAACCAACACAGAACTGGTGAATACAGTCACCACACACTAGGGGATATACTGAAGATGGGATCCGAGCGCTTATGGATTTGTCCTATGTGCAATGAGGATAATCTTTCAAATACCTATCAGCTATTAATTAAATGTTACAAATTTGGCTATGTTCATTTTGCCAGTCCTCAACAATTCACTGTAGTAATCTTGTCAGTGTTCAAAGTTTGGCTGTGTTAACCTTGTCAGTGTTTAGCTGTGTTAATCATGCCAGTGTTCAAAGTTTGGCTGTGCTAATCTTGCCATTGTTTGGCTGTTATAATCTTGTCAGTGTTCAAAGTTTGGTTATTGTAATCTTGGTCATTTTCAAAGTTTACCTTTGATTATCTTCTTAATGTTCAGAGTTTGATTGTGGTAATCTTGTCAGTGTTCAGAGTTTGACTGTGGCAGTCTTGGCTGTGTTCCAAATTTGGCTATGTTATTCTTGTCAGTTTTCAAAAATTGTCCAATAATAAACTAATGATAAACTTGTTGAATTGTCAGTGTTTCAAGTTTGCATTTTTTTTTTTAAATCGACATCATAGGAGGCAGGGCATACCCATAGATGATTCGTCTCCGACAGCAAATTTAAGCATAAATACTAATTGTTTTAGCAGCATACTAGTTATAAACATCACCCAAACAGAAACATGGAAAGCTGTTGCACACGACCGATCTGGATTGTGTGCAGATCGACATCATGGGTTCAATTCTAGACCTGTCCCAAGTGATGTGGGTTCAATTTCTAGACAGTCGATCAGTAAAATGAACACTTTTAAAAACAGTATTATTTTTTTTCCCTGAAAGGAATTTCAGATTTCTGAATAGTTTTCTGGCTTTAGTGATGTCTTCCATATGATGGTGAGGTAGTTTCCTGATATTGGTTATCTCTTCCATATCATGGTGAGGTAGTTTCTTGCAGGTTTTTTTTTTTGGGGGGGGGGGGGTGGGGGGGGGGGGAGAGTCTGGTGCGTAGTACCAGCACTTTTTCTAGGCATCATTTTTTTCAGTGCTGCCTTAAAAGACACTGAGTTGTGAGTACTGGAACCATTGTTTAGTGCTGCTGTAAAAGACACTGAGTTGAGAGTACTGGAACCATTTTTTTCAGTGCTGCTGTAAAAGACACTGAGTTGTGAGTACTGGCATCATTTTTTCAGTGCTGCTGTAAAAGACACTGAGTTGTGAGTACTGGCACCATTATTTTCAGTGCTGCTGTAAAAGACACTAAGTTGAGAGTACTGACACCATTTTTTAAAGACACTGTGTGGTGAGTCCCGGCTGTTTTTTTTCTTCTTTCTAATTTTAGAAAATGCCCTGATTTCTGGTATTAACTATAGTTTTCTGATGTTCTTTATATCTTTCATAGGATGGTGCCACACGGATTCTCCACAGTCACATCAGATCAGCAAGTGAAGGGACCACAGACGTCTTGTCTCCACGAAATGTGGCCAGCCCGCCTGGTCAGAACAGATCTCGGCCACCTTCTCGGTTAGTATTTGCACAGTCTTCTGTTTCATCTGTCAGGATTCTTTTGCATTCGCCCTAATAAGGATAGCTAGGCTAGGCTGCAATATCTGCACGTTTCACCGCAACGTATCTGATTTTTACAGGTCGTTACTCGCCTTTAATGACTTGCTTTGCTAAGGAACAGTCAGTTTGTTCTGGTTATTCATCTACTTCTGGACTTTGGCCTTCTTCTAAAACTTGACTTTTGCATGCAGATCCATTTTACAGATCTGGCTTATTTATATGCAGGTTGTTGGTTTTTGGTCTATCAGACAGATGCACTCTGACATTGAAGGAAACACATCTGATTAGTCAGTTTTATGAATACTTAATGAGGCAGTGGGTCTATCACTCTGTCGCTCCCGCCTCTGTCCCCAAGAAAATGGATCACAGGACCCTACAGGGACGTCCTGTCAGTGGCGCTAGATTAAAGACATGATAGTCTGCTTTTAAAGTAAAATTAAGTAAAGAACCTTTAGTTTGATCAGGTTTTAACAACAGATCAACATCATGACACACGGTTAGTAACCCATAAGTGCTGCGTTCTACTTCTAACTCAAGTCTTGAGTCCGAAGTATCTCAGTGCAGTGCACATGCTCCGTAGCACAGCCGAGGAACCTGGAATACTTTGAGTAGATTTCTGAACTCCAAATTTGATCCGTGCAGATGCATTAGGTTATTTTTTTTAATTTCCAGCTACCAGAGGATTTTTTTTTTACATGTGCAGCAGTGCACACAGGCATCCGATCTCACTTCCCAGAGACCAGGGGAAATTACTAGAAGTTCACATGAAAAAAATCCCAGCCTTTACCTGAACCTGGAACTCCAGCACCCGAGGCGGACACCATGCCTCGAGACCACGCAGCCCTCGTTTGCTGCATCAGAGGACGGAGCACGAGTGGAGATGGATCTGGAGGCTAGGATGTTGATACGGATAACAATAGCATCATATATCCCCACCCATCACCAAACATCATTTTGACATTTTGCAGATCCAGCCAGGGTCACCCCGACAGCTTTGAAACAGAAAACCTCAACCCAGAAGACATCTTCAACTCCATCAAGAAGACATCAGCGGACATTCAGAGCCTCAGCATCAGCAGCAAGCTGGAGCCCTACGATGAGATGAAGAAGAAGCACGACTTTACCTCCCAAGATTCTGGCATTCAGGATTTACGGATGGACAGTCCCGACGGGTTGGATCACAAGAGAAGTTTCTTTGGCTATTCACAGGTAAAAGTTAGTTCATTCGTTTGTTTCTTCATTTGTTTGTTAGTTGGTTAGTTATTAGTTTTTTTTTTTTTTTGTGTTTGTTCATTAGTTGGTTCACATGTTCGTTCTTTTTTTAGTTAGTTAGCTAGCTTGTTCGTTAACTAGTTCATTTGTTAGTAAGTTAGTTTGTTCATTCATTAGTTAGTTAGTTTATTTGTGTGTTTGTTTATTAATTAGCTAGTTTCTTTGTTAGTTTGTTAGTCAGTCATGTTCCAACAACACTGCAGATGGGTCATTACATAAAAACTTTCTTCCTGTGTCACTCAGTATGTCATTCACCAATCCATTTGAAAACTAATGAAAAACGCGTCAATCTTTACATAATCTTGAAGCTTGCACATGCAAATAAAAAATTCATTAGGCAGCTGTCAGATATGCCAGCACTAATGGTCCCACACCAGAATTGCACCTCAGCGTTGGTGCAGACAGTGAATCAAACAACCAGCATTGCACCCGCAAATGTACATGCTATTCTGAATATTATCAGCCATTTGCCATTTTAGTACAACAGAATAAAAACACAAAGTCCAAATGAAATCTATAGCTCACAGTGTCGCACCATAAACTCATCTCAGTAGCTGTTCAACAATACTTGTAATTGACTGTCCCCAGGTTGGAGACTACAGATTTAAAAAGCTGTTTTAGACATTTGTGAAGGGAAGTTTAAACAGTTTAAACTTAGGCCTTAAAAAAAATTCAGAGTGGCTCATGCCATTACTGATTTAGGAATCAACATCATAGCACATCAGGCACACTCATAGGACCCACCCCCCTTCCTCCATATGCTTTGACATCATTCTTGTATTGATTCCTCCTACAGAAACCTGGGAGTCCTGGCTGTATTTTGGGAACAGGTTTCTATAGCAAGAAGGAGTTGGATGTGACCCAGGACGAGGTCAGCAAGATTATTTGTGATGTCCTGGAGGAGTTATCCAATCACAATCAGAGGTCAGTCCGAGTTTATGATTGAGGCTGCTGTCAATTTTTTTTTTTTTTTGGCACGACTTTAGCTTCTAGGTCAGTTCAGCTTTAAATGGGTACCAGGCAAAGTAGTGACTGAATTGACCTAGGAACCATATAAGTGGTTACCAGGCAAAGTAGTGACTGAATTGACCTAGGAACCATATAAGTGGTTACCAAGCAAAGTAGTGACTGAATGCACATAGGAACCATATAAATGGTTTCCAAGCAAAGTAGTGACTGAGTGCACCTAGGAACCATATAAATGGTTTCCAAGCAAAGTAGTGACTGAGTGCACCTAGGAACCATATAAATGGTTACCAAGCAAAGTAGTGACTGAGTGCACCTAGGAACCATATAAATGGTTTCCAAGAAAAGTAGTGACTGAGTGCACCTAGGAACCATATAAATGGTTACCAAGCAAAGTAGTGACTGAATGCACCTAGGAACCATAAAAATGGTTTCTAAGCAAAGTAGTGACTGAGTGCACCTAGGAACCATATAAATGGTTTCCAAGCAAAGTAGTGACTGAATGCACATAGGAACCATATAAATGGTTTCCAAGCAAAGTAGTGACTGAATGCACATAGGAACCATATAAGTGGTTAGCAAGCAAAGTAGTGACTGAATGCACCTAGGAACCATATAAATGGTTTCCAAGCAAAGTTGTGACTGAATGCACCTAGGAACCATATAAATGGTTTCCAAGCAAAGTAGTGACTGAATGCACCTAGGAACCATATGGTTTCCAAGCAAAGTAGTGACTGAATGCACCTAGGAACCATATAAATGGTTTCCAAGCAAAGTAGTGACTGAGTGCACCTAGAAACCATATAAATGGTTTCCAAGCAAAGTAGTGACTGAATGCACCTAGGAACCATATAAGTGGTTAAAATTTATGTTTGCTTGACTGCTGATTTGGTCTTATTCGATGAGGATACATTGGAAGAAAGGGCTAGACTACAAACCCTATGTGATTGATAATGGTGCAACAGGAATATACTGATTAACTGGAAACAAACAAAGAAATAAGAATTAAAGAACTTAGAAAACAAGAAGTAAAGAAAATGCAACACAAACATAAATAATACTCTTCTTCTTGTCATTCACCGGTTGTAATTCTGTGGCAAAAAGTCCTGGTTGTTCATCCACTTCTGGATTTTAGTCTTTTTCCTTCCTCTTATTCTTCTTGGCATTTAGTTTTGTATGCTCTGATCAGACTATCAGGTGGGTTGCCCCTGTGAACTCGCACGTCAGTAGCAGGTCCTTCATGGTTCCCCGTAAGTCTTTTTCCAGGACTTGATCCTTGCTTGCACATGTATTTTACAGATCTGTTACTTGAATGCATACTGTTGGTTCCTCATATGGCAGGCAAGTGCAGTCCAGCTTCAAAGGAAACATCAGTAACTAGTCACCTTGTACAACATACTAGTAGGGAAGGCAGTGGGTCGGGTCATTTCTTCCCTCAAATTAGGGACCTGGAACCCACACGAGGAACAACAAAATTATGTTTTCTTCTTCTTAAAGTCTGTGCTGTGTGGTGATGTTAGTCTTGTCTATCCACCACTTTCTGTCTCGTGTACTTTCGATCAACTCTGACACAGATGATCCTCTATGACATGATGTCAGACTGTCCAGCATCTTTTCTCTTGGTCTCCCTCTGCCTCTCTTTCCCTTCAACGTTCGCACTGCCACGATGAAATCCATTTTTCTCCTTCTCATCACACAGCCAAAGAATGTTGTGGACAATCAGTTCTCTTGTCTCTTTCTGATGTGGGCAATCAGTGCTCTTGTCTCTTTCTGATGTGGGCAATCAGTGCTCTTGTCTCTTTCTGTTGTGGACAATCAGTTCTCTTGTCTCTTTCTGATGTGGGCAATCAGTGCTCTTGTCTCTTTCTGACGTGGGCAATCAGTGCTCTTCATGAGTCTGTTTCTTTCAAGACATCCGCATTACTCTCTTAACCTGTCCACATCTCTGCAGCTTCCAAATAATTTTTCCCTTATCTACCAGCTGTCCATGATTCACTTCCAGATATCAAGAAAGGATTTATATAGGTTCTAAGAATTCTTTTTCTCATCTCAATTGACAAAGATTACATAAAACATTCTTCATTTTGTAAATTATAAAAAATGTATAAGAAGGAAATCAAATGAACTTAAAAGCAAGAAGAAAGATACGGAGTAAAGAAAAAGTCAGTTTATATATAATAACACCGTTAACTGCTCAGAAAGAGACAAAATATCTAGCATGTGACTCACGTCTGCTGCCATCTGTTGCCAATCAATAACCAAACACTGCCGATAGAGCTGCAATCTGGCAAATCAACAGATGTTGGAAGAATTCAACAGTTACAGCTGGTGATTCACACTTCAGAGCTATATATTGATCAGTACAGGGACTTGGGATCTTTCTCATAAAGGTTAGGGTATTCTGGTGATTGAAGCATTGCATTGAGTCTAGGCTAGATGTGAAGTTATTCACATTTGAGGTTCAACGTGGTTATTTTTGTGGATAGATACAAGTCTAAATAAAGAGAATGACAGTCGCTAATGAATTAACGTAAGCTGTATTTCTATTATAGATAATGTATTATGTTATTGTAGATTAGCATATAAGTGATGTAAAGGACCCGTGTCCTCCCTTCAGTCATATTGGGCATATAGGGGTAGACCTGTATTTTGTGGACCTATCGACACTTGGTGGGTGATATGATCAGCATCACCCTGCTGCCTTTACTTCTAAGGACTTTGCCTGGTACCCATTTAAGGCTGAATTGACCTAGAAGTCAAGGTCTTGCATAGGAACAAATCTGACATTGTGAGGACTTCAACCCACATGGTAGTCATGTCTGTCCATAACCTTCTGTCTCATGTACTTTAAGTTAGCTCTGCCCCAGATGATCCTCCATGCCATGATGTCAGACTGTCCAGCATCTTTTCTCTGTCTCCCTCTGCCTCTCCTCCTCTCTCCTCTTTAACTTTCCTACTGTTACGAGGTACTCATTCATGTTTTCTTCCTCCCATCACATGACCATCACATGATCAGCAGGTGAGAATCTACCCGCTGCACCATGGCGGCTACCCTTTGCAGGACATAGATTACCATATTCTGTATCATTATTCGTCATGCTTTAGTGTGACAGACAGTTGTGTTTGTTTGTGTGTGCAGGGTTGAGCAGAGGAAGAACGCCATGCTGTGCCTACAGGGACTGGTGGACAAAGGTTCGGTGACCCAGGTCCTGCTGGAGGAGCATTTCAAGTCACTGCTGCTGATTCTCTTGGAGACCCTGGGGGATGCAAACGTGAGGTTTTGTGTCTCTGTTGTCTGTGCATCTCTCTCTCTTTCTCCATATCTCTATCTCTCTCTGTCTGTCTGTCTCTCTCTTTCTCTATGTGTGTGTGTGAGCCCACATGTGCGTGAATGTACATTTGTGAATAGTTGTATCTGTGAATGCTTGTGATTTGTGTGAACCTGTAAAGAGAACTGATTTTCTCATTTTCTATTTCTTTTATCTCTCTCTCTCTCTCTCTCTCTCTCTCTCTCTCTCTCTCTCTCTCTCTCTCTCTCTCTCTCTCTCTCTCTCTCTCTCTCTCTCTCTCTCTCTCTCTCTCTCTCTCTCTCTCTCTCTCCCTCTCTCTCCCTCCCTCCCTCCCCTCTCTCTCTCTCTTCTTTTTTTCTCTGGTTTCTTAATTTTGTCTCTTTTTCTCTCTATTCTGCCACTCTCTTCCCCCTGCTCCCTCTTTCACATGCTGGCTTACACATTCCTCTCTGTCTGTCTCACAAAATGTAAGCAGGTTTTCAAAGCTTTGGCGTACATTCCTGTCTTCCCGTGGCATGTGTGCCTGCATCTTTGAGGCTCTTTTGCTAAAGATATCTTCTTTCCCTCTTCTTAATGTTCACCAGTTAGTCAGTTATTTATACAAGAAAACAACAACAACAAAACTGGGGCTGCAGAATCCACTTGGGAACTAAAGATTTTCTCTTCTTCTTCTCGCTCTTCTTCTTTTTCTCTAGTACCGTTCTGCTATTCAACATCAGGTTTTGAAGAGGCATCAAGTGCCAGCTTTGGTATGTGCTTTGTACATGCTGATATTTTCGGCTTCAGATATTCCATCTATCTATTGCTTCCATGGTCTACCTCAAGAACAGCTTCCATTAAGTCTGGGTAAGTGGTCTCTTTATGGGCCACTGTTTTCTGGTAGTCCTGGCACATGTCCAAACCATTTGATCTGAGAATTAATTTGTGAAAAATTGCGCTGCAACCACTTTTCATTACTTCTGACTCTTATTAAAAATTAACCTTACCAGGCCTGAGGCCCTGAACCATGCAAACAAATGGTTAGAATAAGATAAAACTTGGAGACATTGTAGAAAATAGGTTAACCTTTCATCTAGCCCCAATATTCCAACTTTGTGTGCTAGTCCACCCAGCAGGATCAGCCTTGTTTCACAAAGTGAACACCAGATGTTGCTGTTTGAGGGACATGCCCCTTCTCTTACTAGCTATCTAGTTTTAAATCTATAATTTTCCAGATTCTCCTCATCACTCGAGCTCTCACTGACTGTCACTTCAACTGGAAACGTATTCTTCCTGACATTCTAACTTCTAAGAGTCTGAATCAACCTAAGTATCGATCACCTGTTGGACTGGGGAAATCCTAGAACTACTTTACTTTCCTGTTGAAATGCTTGGTTCATCAGCTGCTTGTTTAACTGTGAATATTCAGAATTTGTTTATGTTAAACCACACAAAGTAAATCCAAACACACGTGGGCAGACATCTGGAATGACTATCCACGAGGTCTGACCATGATTGGCTAGTTATTTTTAGTTTGTGACGCATTGTTTTCACGTAGCACAGAAAGAACTGACAATCAGGTACAGCGGTTTAGCAGCAGAGGTGGAAATTACAGCAGAAGCGGTATATCTTTCTGGTAGTGTTAAGGACCCTTTTCCGCACCTTAAGGCATGTTCGGTATATAGAGCTAGACCTATATTTTATAGACCAAACGGTACTTGTGGGTGGTATGGTCAGCATCACGCTGGCCACCTTTACTTCCAGGACTGTACCTGCTACCCGCTTAAGGCTGGGTCGACCTGGTAGCCAAGGTCATTTTTGAAAAAAGTCTGGCCCCTGACTCCTATTTTAAAAACCCAGTTGTAGTCAGTGTTTTATTCTGCTTCCTGGAACCAGGGTGATGTGAAAGTGCTGGCTCTGAAGTGTCTCCAGAAGATGCTGCTGCAGTTTCCCAAACGGTTTGAAAGCTTTGCGGAACTGACAATCCTCAAGGTTTTGGAGCTGCACAAAGATGACACGTACAAAGATGTGAGTGGTTTATTTGTGGTTTTTCTGTGATTGTAGCCTGGTGCTTCTTGACCTGTATTGAGAACCAGCTGTACATGCATGTTATGATTGTAACTGACTCACAGAGTCTGATGAGAAAGGTGGAGACAGGCATGCTCTGTGCAGAGTGGTGAGCATTGCTTCAAAGGTCCGGGGTAGTTAGTCTGCTTTGGATATTTTCTCCTGGATATGCCCGTGTGTTGGGAAACCAGCAGGCAGATAGACTTGGTGGTGAATTGATGTATGACAAGCTAGAGGTTGCTAGAGCCCTTTGGGAGCGAGTGAACAGTGCGGTGGCACAAACAGATCATTACGGTCTGAGGAGAATGGCGCTGCAGGGAGTTACCAGGGGATCTGGCTCAAGAACTCAAAGGAGAGGCGAGACATGTAGCTTCACACAAATACTGGTGCCATCAGAATTGGAACTCTTTGTTTACTGCTGAAGATGGGGATGAAACACATATGGGAGTGTCCTAAGTGTGGTAAAATCATTCTTGATTCCACATTCAACTCCTTGATCTAATTCTTTCAGTCCTTAACAATACTATGTGTACCGGATATTACCATTTTTTGCACTATTCAACATGCTTTGTATATTTGTACAGCTTACATTTAGTCAGGCAGACTGGAAGAATGTTGAATAAAGAATCGACATCACAGCACTCGAGAACCCCCCATAAGCGCTCCGTCCCCATCTTCAGCAGCAAGCGAAGGCAAACTCAGCCCAACACTACAAGTCACTCACAATCTACTGTATATTTGGCCCTTGTGAATGCAGTATAGCCAAGCTTTGGTTGTTCACCAAACCCACTCCAGTCTGGCATCAGCTGAATGGTAACTAGAATGTCTTTACACTGGAACCCACAGTGACATTACATAAAAGGCAGACCAAAGCACACAATGGAGAAGGGAGCTAGAGAGGGAAGTTAAAAAAAAAAGGGTGGAGGACATGCAATAATAAATGATAGAATGACTTGCTGTGAGTTGGTTGAGGACCTATGCTCCATTGGGGGATAGAAGGCATCAGCTATGATATTCTAGGAATAAAAGAGTTATGGAGCTACTCTTCAGATGGAAATCTAACGGTGGCAGACCCCAGCAGCCCTGCTTATCCGTATAAAACATGATGATTGATGCGCCCAGTGGTTTACAAAGTCACTTGCCGTGGTGTGGTTTGGGTGCTTATATCAGCCATAAGACTTAGTAAACAAACTAGATAATTGTCGGTATAATGTAAAGAGAGTTTCCTTGTGGGTTCCTGGGTCCAGTTTTGTTGCCGCCTAATAAGCATGTCATAAAGCAGCTATGTAGGAGTACGCCGACATTGATGTGTCGGCAGAATGATGCAGATATCACAGCCTGTCTGTAAACCACAGCACAAGGCCCCAGCCTTTTTCAAGGAAGAAGCAGGTGAAGAATATGAAGATGTGGCATGGAAGGACACCTACTTCAAAAAAGATTAGCAGTACTTGTGATATATGGCTGTAGATCAGGTGTGGGCAACCATTTTTGTCCGTCTGCCAAATTCAGAATTACCAACCTGGTCACGGGTCATGTGTGTGTGCGTGTGTGTGCGTGCGTGCATGTGTGTGTGTGTGTGTGTGTGTGTGTGTGTGTGTGTGTGTGTGTGTGTGTGTGTGTGTATATATATATATATATATATATATATATATATATATATATATATATATATATATATATATATATATTAAAAATCCATTATAACATTACACCCATATTTTCTAAAAATAGGATACATTTGTGGGATTATCTAAGATTATAATCCTTCCCTACACCCCCGGCCAGACACCCTCACTCACTGAAGCGCTTGTTTTATGCAGTTTTGTGACCAGTTTTACACCAGCCTCATGGGGCAATAAATATTGCTTGCCGAGCCAGTTCTGGCCCATGGGTCCTAATTTGCCCACCCCTGTTGTAGATATATCTGCTGAACATGGAATGAACATTCAGAAGTATAATAGGTACTTCTTCCTTCTGCTCTGTTTATAACAACAAGATATACATCCTGTATATATACATTTATCACAGCACTCAGGACATCCCCATAAGCACTACGTCCCCATCTTCGACAGCAAGTGCATGGTTCAAATTCCAATGGTACTAGCCTGAATATATATCAATCTTGCACTATTGTAATATTATTACAATTGAGTTATTATAATATTACAATTTAGACCAATCAGAGCACTTTGGTATTAGTTTTCACCAATGAAAACTCTACATATCACAGATTTCAACAATCAGAGCCCTGTTTTATCATCGTTTTAGCCAACCATAGTCATAGGTTATTATTCAAAACCCTGCATTATCACAGTTATAACTAACAGAGCCCTCCATTATAACACATTTAGCCAATCAGAGTGCTTTGTTATTACTTTTAACCTATCAAAGCCCTGCGGCTTCACAGTTTTAACCAACCAAAACCCTGTGTTATCACAGTTTTAACCTATCGGAACCATTCATTATCACAGTGTTCACCAGTCAGAGCGCTGCATTATGACGCTTTAAGCCAATCAGAACTCTTTATGATCGCACTATTAACCTATCAGAGCCCTGCATTTTCATCATTTTAACCAATCAAAGACTCTATTATCACATTTTTAGCCTATAAGAACCTCCATTGTCACAGTTTTCACCTTTATTGCTGCCTTGTCATCCCTTTTTGGGATGCAGTTTTTCATTTTTTTGAAGCCCTACTCTGGCTCTTGCTTGGGGCCCCAATATAGCCTGGCCATAAACATAATGGCTGACCACGGTTTCCGGGACCTCTCCACGGGTGATCCTCATCCACATAGTGGCACTTTGTGTCATCAGGTGTTTATTGCTTGTGTGATGTCCTGGTGGGGTAAAAGAAGATAGTTTTTGCTAATCAGGGACCTGCATTATGAGTTTAGTTTTTTAAATAATTTGTTGTCAGCTTTATAAATGTATAGTTTATCATGTCATTGATTGTCTCCAACCAGCCATTAGTCTGTGTGGTGACTACAACGGCCATCATCTTGATTCTCTCACATGATAATATTTGGTATTTTGTATCTATTTATTTCCCTCTCTTGCAGCCGTGGCTTAGCATTGCCGTAAGCAGAAACAAACACAAACTAGCATTCATGTATAATTTGTTTCATTTCTCTTTCGTGACCTTCGTTCTTTTCATATATAATATATATCTTTTTTAATTACTTGATAATAATTCATCATCTATAATTATTGTGAATATGTGTAAGAATCACTGAAGTCCCTTGTTCATTAATTATATTTGGGGACTTAATTTAATGCAGTTAGGAAGCAGAGTTTGTTATTGAAATTTAGTTTTTTAGTTACCATCAGGTTACCTGAGCCAGCTAGAATGCATCCAGGCCTGATACAGCTGTTAGATTTGCTCAGACTGTGACATCGCTGAACTGAGAAGAATAATCAAAATAGTTCTGCATTTTTTCTTATTTTCGTTTCACCTGAGCAAAGTTTTACAGTTTTCCTATTGTTTTTGTGTGTGTGTAAAAAGTACATAAAGTTACGTATTCTCATTAAAAACACTGTGTCATGCCTGGTGTAAGTTCTCAAGAAGGCTGTGGTACACATGGCTAGTGCATGCCTCAACAGCCCCATGTCTTCCTCATAAACACACATTTCAGAATAACTCATGAAGCAGTGAACTTTTTTTTTTTTTCAAATAAACATTCTTAGCTTTACTAGTCAGTACTTAGTCTTTTATGGTTGCCCATTTTTTTTTTTTTTTTTTTAATGATGTCTATATATACTCTTTAACAGTTGCCTATTTTATCCCATGTGTATAGCTGAGATAGTACTGATTTTACCAAATCAGTTTGAAATTAAGTGAATAAAATAATTTTCAAGCCTGATGTTTTATTTTCAGTGTCTTGTTCTGTTATATTTCTGGTCTGGTCTGTTATGTATATTTCAGCCTTTGATATCAAGTTGCTATGCTCTATATTCTGCATCTGGTTCTATGTAGTTTAGGTCTGGTTGTGTGTAGTTTAGGTCTGGTTGTGTGTAGTTTAGTTGGGGTCTAGTTCTGTGTAGTTTAGGTCTGGTTGTGTGTAGTTTAGTTTGGGTCTAGTTCTGTGTAGTTTAGTTGGGGTCTAGTTCTGTGTAGTTTAGGAGTAGTTCTGTGTAGTTTAGGTGTGGTTCTGTGTAGTTTAGTTTGGGTCTAGTTCTGTGTAGTTTAGGTGTGGTTCTGTGTAGTTTAGGTGTGGTTCTGTGTAATTTAGTTTGGGTCTAGTTCTGTGTAGTTCAGGTCTAGTTGTGTGTATTTTAGGTCTGGTTGTGTGTAGTTTGGGTCTAGTTCTGTGTAGTTTAGGTCTAGTTGTGTGAATTTTAGGTCTGGTTGTGTGTAGTTTGGGTCTAGTTCTGTGTAGTTTAGTTTGGGTCTATTTCTGTGTAGTTTAGGTCAGGTTGTAACAGTAGACATCTAATTCTAACAAGCAGCAGTAGACAAGATGATTTGGCTCAGTTTTAATTATTATGGCACAGACTCAAAGCCGTTTTAGTTCTCTCATTAAGATCCCATGCATAGTTATTACACTGCTAACAAGCAACAGTAGACATCTAATTCTAACAAGCAACAGTAGACATCTAATTCTAACAAGCAATAGTAGACATGACATCTAATTCTAACAAGCAACAGTAGACATCTAATTCTAACAAGCAACAGTAGACATCTAATTCTAACAAGCAATAGTAGACATGACATCTAATTCTAACAAGCAACAGTAGACATCTAATTCTAACAAGCAACAGCAGACATCTAATTCTAACAAGCAATAGTAGACATGACATCTAATTCTAACAAGCAACAGTAGACATCTAATTCTAACAAGCAACAGTAGACATCTAATTCTAACAAGCAACAGTAGACATCTAATTCTAACAAGCAACAGTAGACATGACATCTAATTCTAACAAGCAATAGTAGACATGACATCTAATTCTAACAAGCAACAGTAGACATGACATCTAATTCTAACAAGCAATAGTAGACATGACATCTAATTCTAACAAGCAATAGTAGACATGACATCTAATTCTAACAAGCAATAGTAGACATGACATCTAATTCTAACAAGCAACAGTAGACATGACATCTAATTCTAACAAGCAATAGTAGACATGACATCTAATTCTAACAAGCAACAGTAGACATGACATCTAATTCTAACAAGCAACAGTAGACATGACATCTAATTCTAACAAGCAATAGTAGACATGACATCTAATTCTAACAAGCAACAGTAGACATGACATCTAATTCTAACAAGCAATAGTAGACATGACATCTAATTCTAACAAGCAACAGTAGACATCTAATTCTAACAAGCAACAGTAGACATCTAATTCTAACAAGCAACAGTAGACATCTAATTCTAACAAGCAATAGTAGACATGACATCTAATTCTAACAAGCAACAGTAGACATCTAATTCTAACAAGCAACAGTAGACATCTAATTCTAACAAGCAGCAGTAGACATCTAATTCTAACAAGCAGCAGTAGACATCTAATTCTAACAAGCAGCAGTAGACATCTAATTCTAACAAGCAGCAGTAGACATCTAATTCTAACAAGCAGCAGTAGACAAGAGGATTTGGCTCAGTTTCAATTATTATGGCACAGACTCAAAGCCGTTTTTAGTTCTCTCAATAAGATCCCATGCATAGTTATTACACTGCTAATGAGTTAATATCTGTTTTGTGTGCACCGCATGACTGCTGTTGCACAGTGTGTAGAGAATAAACTACTGTGTTCTTTGTTTGTTGTAGTAGTTTTAACTCATTAACTACCAAAACTGCTGGCAGTAATATCGGTTGTATTACAGTTACAATTATCTAGAAGTATAACTCTGTCCTAATATGTGACTCCGTTTTTTTGGGTTTATTTTAAAGCCCCATCCCGGCTACCGTCAGAGGCCCTAATATAGCCTAATGGTTGGACGGGGTTTCTGGTTGGGACATGCACTTGAGGGATTCCCATCCCAGTGGTGACTCTTTGTGTCACCGGCTGTTAGTCGCTCGCTGTTCAGTTCATCACTCATCTAGAAGCCGTCGTCTTTTGTCAGATTTGATAGATAAAATATCTAGAAATGTGACAAACTGGCTAAAATGTTTGCATAAGTCCTGCTAGCAACGACAGAAATGTTCCTAATTATCCTTCTTATCTGCCTTTGCTGGCTGTGATCTCCAAAATGGTTGTTTGTCCACTTCTGGACTTTGGTCTTGTTCCAGATTTTGAGTTTTGCATGCAAATTCATTTTACAGTTCTGGACTGTATATATGACTCTCAGGCGGATGCACTCTGACTTAAAGGAAACAACCCCAGTTAGTCAACTTGCATATCATGCTTGGGTTTCTTCCTCCCCCCCCCCCCCCCCCCCCCTCCCCAGCCCCAGAACCCACTTGGAGAGTTCATAATTTCATGGCAGTGTGTGTTTGGTTTTGCCAGGGTGATGCTGACTACATCAACAGCCAGGCGACGACTGGTCTATAAAATATAGGTCTGGCCCTATATGCCCAATAGGCCTGAAGCAGTGGAAAAAGGTCCTTGACTTCAATGTTTGGTTTAGGTCATGCTGTCTGCGCAGCGGAACCCGACTGCAGGGGATATGTCTGGCCATGGGTATCAATGCAAACTTTACAAGCGAAGGCCTTACTTAACCTCTTTCACAGAGCAACTTTCTTACTGAAAAAGGAGAGAAGAAAGTTATTTTCTAAGCCACCTTTTTTTTTTTTGTGCAGGAATTGCATTAAACCTTGGTACACTGAGGATTGTGAAACTATCTTTGCGGTTCTTCTTCTTGACCGTTCCCCTTAAAAGGCCAATTGGGACATTGTGTTGTGGTTTACAGCTAGAATTCTGCACCCAACACTTCCCCTTTCAGCAAACCCTTAACTCTTTGAGTCCCAAGGAACGCGTCATACGTTCATAGATTACTAGCTAGAAGCCCAATGAACGCAAGATACGCCGATTTTACGTCTTTCTTGACTACCCCTTGGGCCTGTGATGCTAAACCCCCTGGGACTCAGAGAGTTAATTAATAGCCTTTTATCACATGCCTTTCAAGTAGGTCTCTACTTCCCCACCCCATCTTCCCTGACACCTTTATAAGAGTCTGGAACTGACAGTCGGTTACGGTAGTTAAAGAGTTAATAAAGTATTAGAAATATAAACTCTGCTTCATAATTGCCACTGTGAGTTCTGAAAGAAAAAAAACCCCATTCAACATCAGTTGAATGTTTCCAATGTGTTTCTTGGTTAGGCTTATAACCGTTTATCTGGCTGCTGTTTTCCCAGCAGTTTCTCAAACATTTCGTGTGCCAGTTTGTTTGATTGTATTTGGTTATTTAACTTGTAAATTTGGCTGTTTCTTCCTCATCTTGTTTATGTTGACCTCAGAAGTCCAAGACAAAGGTAACCACTCCAGTCATTCACTGTAACAACAGTTGATATATTCACAATCCAATTTTTTAAAACTGATCTGTTCTTTTTGTGCTTGGTTTGTTAGTTTGTTTGGTCTGTTGAGTTATAACAGTTTAAAACTGTTTGTTTTAGCTCTTAAAAGTAATTTTTGCTGTCTGGTAAGAATTTTTTTGTTGGGTTATGTAGAAAAGTTGAAGAGGAAAAAAAATATGTGATATATTTGTTAACACTTACATGTTGAGAGCAGGGATAAGAGGTTGTTACATTGTGTATTATTATAAAGATAGTGTAAAGTAAAGATCACTTTTCACACCTATAGGCTTATCGGGCATATGGGAAGAGCGCCCATATTTTTACAGGCACTAGGTGGGCAATGTGGTCAGCATTACGCCGGCCGTCTTTACTTTCCCAAAACAGTCATCCTGGTACCCATTTGAGGCTGGGTCGACATACGACGCCCCATAAAGATAGTATGATCATTTTAAAATAATTGATGGTATTTATATAACCACATTCTGACGTGGGTTTCTGGGGCCCCCATTTGGTCGGGAAAGGGGAGGGGGCCTAATTGCCCCCTAATAAGCATATTGTAAAAGGCAACTAGTTAGTTAGGAATTGGCTGTAATTGAATGTTTTGCTGAAAGCTTCATATATCACAGCTTAGCTGTAAACCACAACCTAACATCCCAGCTGCCCTACAAGGGTGAATGCAGAAGGAACTGTGTAAGCGTGCACTAAATTTAGTTTGTAGTTCTTAAAAACTCAATGGCTTAAGGGTTGTGAATGCAGTTTCACAGTCTCAACATTCTAGGGTTTGTTGCAGGCAGTTTTGAAGCAGACCTTTTTGTGTTGATACTGACAATTATGAGTGCCATTTATAACTATCTTTTACTGTCATCCTACCATTCAGAATCAGTGGCAAACTATCGAACATAAAATTGCCTAGATTGGGTAGGTTTGACGACTGAAAGGGATATATATATATATATACAACTAATTTGTTAACAGCCCAGTATTTTATAGTCCAATAATTGACTCTACATTGTAGGACATTCTGTTGCAGTCTTTTCTGTTTATTAGTCCGTGGACTACTGGGGACAGATGAAAAATTTAAGGGGTTAGTGATATTGGCAATTATTTATTTTTTTTTTGGTAAAGAAAAAAAACTCTACTTTAGAATGCAGTCCTTTGTGCAGCTTTAATACAGTAAAACTTTGATTAACCGTTAATTCTGGACCAGAGCTGCGATTGATAACTGAACAGATGGATAACAGAAATCTGTTAAAACATATGAACTGTTATATGATTTCAGTGCTAGCTTGGGACGAACATAAAAATAATTTCTTTTTTAAAAGTGAGTAATACATAAATATTGTATTTCATTTTACAAAATGATCAGGGTAAACTTCAGTATAAGAGTAGTAATGTACAGAAAGACATTGTTATACTATAAATATACCTTAAAATAATCTGTCATCTCATTTTGTGTCTTTGAGGCTCGAACCTTTTGTACAGCAATGCTCCGTATCTTACTTTGGTTATGAACTGATCCTTCGTTGTGATCAGTTTATTTAGATGATCAGGGATAGAAACTGACTGTTAAACGAGTGAGGTTCATCGAGGTTCTACTGTATTTATAAACAACAAGATGTGTAGCATGACTACTAAAAACTAAACATATGTTGTTTATTACAAATCTGTGAAAATAAGAGTTATAGCTGGTTTATAACAGGGAACCTGTGATCTATAGCGTGACTCTGAATTACTGATAACAAGCATCTTCGCAGTAAATTGGGTTAAATCCGACAGTTTACTTACCAATAACACCTCCAATCTCTTGTGATGAAACACAGAAAGTTTACTAAAAGTGCAAAATTGAAAGTGGCAAATATCCTTATCTGTGCTTCAGAGCTGATTTTGTTGTTGTTGTTGTTGTTGTCATAGACGTATCTGTTATGTGCCATTATTGTTACATGTTGTCTGTCAAAGGAATCCAGATTGTTAATTGTATCTTAAGTTGTTCACTAAGTGGTAGTTTTGCACATGTATGAGGTAGTTGTTTGTATTGTGATTTGTTCGGTCTATGAATTCATTTGTTTTTAGACATTTCTTCCTATGTGTTGCCCTCACATGACTGGTTGGTGTATTGTATTGTGGTTGACAGCAAGGCTGCAATTTCACCACCTGTCAGCCCATTAACACATCAGACTTCAGCACACATAAAACCTCATTAGTTGCCGTTTATGATGTGCTTGCTAGCGGTTGGGTGTATTTGTCCCTGGAATATACACAAGGATTGTATTGTGGTTGACAGCAAGGCTTCAATTTCACCACCTGTCAGCCCATCAACACATCAGACTTCAGCACACATAAAACCTCATTAGTTGCTGTTTATGATGTGCTTGCTAGCGGCTGGGTGTATTTGTCCCTGGAATATACACAAGGATTATAAACATTGAATTTTTTTAAATATTTGCCTTGTTTTAGATTGTCTTGTCCTTTGCCTTGTTTTTGTCTTCTTGATTATTGTCTTGTTGTTATTCTTTATCCTTTCTTTCTACTTTGGATTGTGAAAGAAAATTTGAATTTTTATTTTATTTTTAGATGTTTCAAACAGTGTTTTCCCGTTGTAAAATTTAATGAAGCAACTAGACAGATTATTTTTGTGTTTCATTATATGTTGATTTAACTACTCTTAGTTACTGCACCTGACAAGATGCAGGGAAATATACCTGGAAATAAATAGTTCAGTGTACTGTTTGTGTCCACACTAATTGAATTTTGTAATTTTTTTTTTATATATGTGTGTATGTGCATGTGTGTTTCTTGCATTTTAGTTTATGTTTATATAAGTGACACTGAGGTATAATTATCACTGCTGACTCATTGTTGGGTTCTTGCCTAGTTAAATTCAAAGTTTCGCAAAGTAGTGTTTAAAAAAATTGAGGTTCTCTGCTAAAGTTTGTTTATATAAACAAACATTTTTTTTTGCATATGTTTATAAATTAGGCACACGGCCTACCTTGCATTAGGCCCTTCCAGATTTGAGTTTCATATTCTGCTTGTATTTTATCTATGAAGCATTAATTTATTGCCATATACAGTGGGTATACACTACTGGACAAACTATCCACCTTCCACCACACATGTCTACGTAGAATTATCAAAATTTTCTGTCCAGATACAATCTCAAACACTTAAACTATTTCAAGTCACAAACCAAGAAACTCTAGACAGTATTATATTGAAGAGAAGATGGAAATGGCTTGGTCACGTTATGAGAATGAATCCTGATATATCTGCCAGAACAGCTTTCACATGGACACCAGAGGGAAAGAGAAAAAAGGGGCGCCAAAAAACAACATGGAGCCGAACGGTGGAAAGTGACCTGAGTGCTGCATCTCTGAAGTGGGAAAACTGCACTGAAGATTGCACAGGACAGGAAAGCATGGAAAGTCCTCTCTGAAGCCTTATGTGCCACTAGGCATAAAGAGAATTGATAATGATGATGATAAGTCTGTACAGATGGGTCCGCATAAAGTGCAGTTAGAAATGGTGGTGCTGGAGTGTACATAGAATTCCCAGATGGAGCTAGGGATAAGTCCAGCGTACCAACTGGAAAGTACTGCCATAACTATGATGCAGAAACTCAGGCTTTCAAGATAGCAACAAACTGCTAAATACCAATCTTGGCTCACAGTTTGTGGTAATGCTGACAGATGCAAAATCAGTACTTGAAGCACCCCAGTCTAGGAAACTACCAGAATTGCAAACACTGCTGACACAACTTAGCCTTCAGCGAAGAGTTGTAATGCAGTGGATACCATCACATTGTGGAGTGCCTGGAAATGAGAAAGCTGATCAACTGGCAGGAGAAGATGCGACTAAAGTGCAGACGGATGTACCAGTCACATACCACCAAAAGAAAAGAATCATTAAATCAATCAGGAAACCACCAGCCCCAGCACAAGACGACTATTTTATTATGGACAGATCAGAACAAGTCATTATCCTCCGCCTCAGAACAGGGCACAACCGATTGCATAACCACATGTGCACAAAATTCAAGATAGGCGTATCAGCCATGTGGACCTGTGGAAAGGTGCCCTAGACAGCAGAGCATGTACTCCAGGACTGCACCGAATTTGACACATTACGGCAATCCTTTTGGCCAGAAAGAACAACAGTGGAACGTAAACTCTATGCACCACTGAATGAATTAACAACAACAGTGAAATTTATACAAGAGACAAAATTGCTGATATGACAACTTATTTCAGGCGAACGAAAGAAGAAGAAGAAGAAGAAGATGATGATGATACACTACTGGTGTATGGTTATCACTCCTAACTCCAGCAGTACTGTTTTTTAATATGAATAATTATAAACGATTTTTGGTCCAAAAAGAAATTTATAAAGAAAACAAACCGAATCCTTTGATGTCATGCTCCATCCTGATCCCCAAGTAGTACATGTTTTGTCTTCATCTTAACGTTCACTGGGTGTCAACCCTGGTGGAAAGTGCTGATTGTTCATCCAGTCTTGATCCAGAAGTTGATTTTTGCATGCACATCCCTTTTACAGATGTGGCGTATTTGTGTGCAGACTGTTGGTTCCTGGCCTCTCAGGCAGATGCACTCCAGCAGCAGGTGATTTGGCAGCATACCTCTTTGCACTGGTTTTGACAGTAATTGAGTGCTGCTGTACTGTTCAGACAATGGCAAACTGTTGAACATAAAACTGCCATGTAGCAGATCTGCCATGCTGTCATAACAGCCTGCCTGAAAGAAACTCGTTCTGTCGCCAGCTCTGCCTCGTGCACTTTCCTACCCGCAGTGTGTCACCTTTATCCTGTTTTGTGCTGGTCGGCCCTGCTCCTCTTTCCTGGCACCATGCCTTCTGCTGCCGTTCTTCATAGTCCAGTGTGGGGCTTGATGTGGCAAAAATATTCTAAACAAGATGCTGTTTACCAGTCAGTATTCTTTCTTTTTTCTTCTTCTCTTCTTCCTCTCTTCCATTCTTCCATCTTATACCCCAGTGAAGTAAAAAAAAAAAAGGGGGGGGGGGGTGGGGGGTTATGTAACATTCGTTAATGAGCTCTGTCAAGAGCACTCTTAAGACTGATGTTCATTTCTGTAAGGCTGTTCTTAATGCCATCACTTCACGTTTTCCGAGGTCTTCCACTCGCTCTATACCCGTTGTAATGTTTTAGTGTGGCTCACTGTGGCAGATAGTACCAGGGCATTCTTGTAAGGTGTTTAAACCACTTTATTTGTTGTTCTTTGATGACCTGTAAGTCTGGCTTTATTCCTGTCATTCGTCTGATTTCATATTCTGTCTTTCTTTGAAACTACCGCAGCTCTTCTAAGGCATTTCATCTCTGTTGTCACAATTTTACGTTCATTAGAGGATGTAAGTGTCCATGTTTTGCACTGATAGCATAGTGTTGGCCACAAAATTGTTCTGATAAGATTCACTTTAGTGCTCCGGGGTATCTGCTTGTTTGTCAGCAGGCCAATATTCCTTAACGTTAGTTAAAATCTTTTAGGATGCCAGTATTTCTTGGCAGTCAAATAATTTGCCAAAAGCTGAGGACATAGTACGAAGCCATGTGAATGTGGAAGTCGTTTAAAAACTACCACATTATTATCCCAAGAAACCACGTGCAGCTAAATAAATTTGTATGACTTTGTGGGTTGTATATGAAAATGCTACAAAACTATTTTCAGTAAATTATGTTCTTTTTAATCTCTGGTTTCAGTATGCAATACGGAAGAACCTTCAAGTAAAATACTCTTAGGTCTATTAGCCCGTGCAGACCCTCCTATTTTCCATTGTGTTGTGGGTGGCGTTGATCTGTTCTGAAGCTGAAGCTTTGTAGTGGTGGTGGTGGTTTTGTTTTGAAACTCCCTCATTTAAAACCTGCCTTTACGCCACTTTATTAGTAAAGGTGGTTATATGGTAGGTACTACATTTGGGTTTGACAAGTTGGGCCTTTATATACTTTGGGCCATGGCTGATGAGAGAGAGAGTGGGCGGTTTCAGAAAAAGGAGTAGCGAGAAGAATGTTGAAGTAGAATAATAGGACCCAGTGTAGCACAAAGCAGATACAGAAAGAGTGCATGCAGATATCTTTGCAATGAAACAGTTTTTTTTTTGTTTTTTTTTAACTATTACTTTTTATGAAGAAGCAACATTATTTTAAAAAGATGCAACATCAACCCTTCTGCCCCTGTGATCTAGAAAAAAACACACAACAAAGCAAGTGATCTGTAATTAGGGAATTCCCGAATGGCAAATCCCTGAAAACTACCATTTTACCCAGGTTGCCCACACACACACGCGCGCACGCACGCACACACATACGCATGCACACACATACACCATCACACCACCACCACACACTACACCACTCACACACACAAATCATAACAATTTTGTTTATAGACCAAAAGAATATTAAATTTCATACATAATACATGTAGTCATCAGAAAATACAATAATAAACTGGGTCATACCTCTGTGAGTTTAAAAACTAGTTGTTACACTGACTGATTTGTGACCCTGTGACAGAACACTGTGACTTGTAGGGAAAATCAGGTCATAATTTGTATTAATAAAGCCATTGTTCACAGGAATACCTCTCTGAATGCTATTTTTAGTAACTACAGTAATTGCCAGTCCTCTTTGGTTTCCCCTGCATATAGGAACTTGTATTAGAGATTATTGGTGATGCTTTGCACTGTCATTTGCTACAGTTTACTTACTGATTAATGCTAAGGCAATGTTTTGTTTTGTTATCTGTATGTTTTCTGTGATAGGGTAGTAGTTTTTTATGTTTTAAAATGTTTGGACGTTTTACATTTGGAAAAGGGAAGGGGGGGAATTCGGTTTGGGGAGGTAAAGATCTGATATCAGAATGTTTTTCTTCACTTTCTTTTGAGTCAAACGATAATAGTCTATTAACCTTTTTTTTTGCCCTGAAAAGCCGCTTAACCGATGGATTCATGGGGCATTAATTGTATTGTTCCAGTGGCAAGAGGGATTAAGAGGGGAATACTGGCAAGATGAGTTAAAATACCAAACTTAAAGATGTATGGGACTAAAGTAAACGTAAATGACCCTTTTTCATGTGATAGGCACATTAGAAACCGATTGTTAGAGCTACTTTTTTTTTTTTAAACTTATTTTTTCAATAGATCAAATGACACTTGATGGGTTTTGTGCTGAGCATTCTGCCGACTGCCTTTACATCCCAGGATATCATTTTCTTCTCCATTTATCCGAAGGTGTAAAAGCATTGCGCCCATTTATTTGGGATACTTGACCTGTCAGCATCACTGCATCTAATGCCAACCCTAACCCACCAGTATACATACATGCAGGCTGTTGGTCCTTTTCAGGGCCCTGCACACCCCCCTCACTCCCCCCAGATGACCGATCTTTACGAGTCGCTGAGTGAATTACACAACATGGTGAACTTCATACTACAGACAACACTGCAAATACAAATAATCTATTTCGGGCGATTGAAAGAAGAAGAAGAGGAAACTTACCCTTATCCTGACCCCCCTATAATATAGGAAATTCCTAGGAATTCGTATCAAATCTTGCAGCCCCTGAGATGGGATGAAAAAAAAAGCAGAAAAGAACCTAATGAGGTTTTTCTTACTTCCCTTCCATTCACCACAGATTTTTGTTTTATTGAGATCTATTGCCTGTTTTATCAAAGTAATGCTTTGTGTTGTAAAATATTGAACTGTTTTTATAAACCTGGTTAGTAATTTCTCACTCTTTTACTTAGACTTTTTTGGTTGTTTTTGTTTATATTAATTAATTTCTTGTTTTTTAAACTTTTTACAATCTGTTTATTTAAAACTTTTGAAAATTGTTTATAAATGTTTTTTTTTTTTTTTTCACTATTAATGTCTTAACTGTTCTTTAATCATGTTTCTGTTTTCTGTACTGCTAAATGTTGTAAGCATTTAAATGTGGGGATGACGTATGGCCAACATGTGGCTGATATTTTTACACAGCAAAACACATGTGTGGTTTTCCACCAAAATTTGTTTTAATGTTACCACTGAATAAGCCTTTTATATTACTACCACAGGTCTGTTTTTATTTTACTACTAAATATGTTTTAGATGGGAATTTTTCACTTTAACAAAAATTTACGGTTTCTTACCACAGAACTGTCTATTACAGTCTTGTATTTAAAGTCAAGGACTTTTCTCCGGGTCTTCAGGCGTATTGAAAATATAAGGCCAGACCTGTATTTTATGGGTCAGTTGGGACTTGAGGTTCAAGGTGGAAGAGAGGAAGAAGAAGAAGGCAGGACTTAGTGGGTGAGATGGTCAACATCAGTGTGGCCGCCTTTACTGCCCAGGACTGTACCTGGTTGGCACTTAAGTCTGGGTCGACCTGGGAGCCAAGGTCATTTTTGAAAAATGTCCAGTCCCCTCCAGTACCTGAACCCACGACCTTCGGATCGGGGGGGGGGGGGGGGGGGGGGGGGGGGGGGGTTAGCCACTCCACCACGGCAACTCCTGTCTATTACAGTAGTGCTAAATAAAGGATGCTTAAAAAGGGTGCTGTTATTGCTATAGGGTGCTATAAAGCCCTGGTGTGTGAGGTTTTTTTTAAAAATCTTATTGTTGTCATGTAAGTGAGTGAAGGACTCTGTTCATGCCAGTGGGGCACCTGGCATATGATGATAGATTCATACTCTTAAAGACCAATCAGCATGCGGTAAGTGATGTAGTCAGCACCGTGTCTGCTGAACTTACACCCAGAAAACCCAGAAAATCTAGGTCAAGCCCTATATGCCCGGTATGCCTGAAAGCATGGAAAAGGGTCTTATACTTTACGTGAAATTGATTATCACTGAAGAAAGCCAGGGATTTTGAACTGACATGTTATGTTTATGTATGATGTATGTATTATGTATGTATGTGTGTACCCCCTTCCACTATTTCTTACTGTCATATATTTTCTGCCCCCCCCCCCCCCGTCTCTCTCTCTCTCTCTCTCTGTCTCTCTCTCTCTCTCTCTCTCTCTCTCTCTCTCTCTCTCTGTCTGTCTGTCTGTCTCTCTCTCTCTCTCTCTCTCTCTCTCTCTCTCTCTCTCTCTCTCTCTCTCTCTCTCTCTCTCTCTCTCTCTTTCTCTCTCTCTGTCTTGTTTTCTCTCTCTTTCTGTCTTGTTTTCTCTCTCTTTTTTCTTCTTTTGCTGTATTTGTTCTCATTCTTTTCTTTTACCCTGTCAGTCACCCTTCTTTCTCTCACTTCAAAACAACTCTCTTTCTCTCTCTCTCTCTCTCTCTCTCTCTCTCTCTCTCTCTCTCTCTCTCTCTCTCTCTCTCTCTCTCTCTCTCTCTCTCTCTCTCTCTCTGTCTCTCTCTGTCTCTCTCTCTCTCTCTCTCTCTCTCTCTCTCTCTCTCTCTCTCTCTCTGTGTCTCTCTCTCTCTCTCTCTCTCTCTCTCTCTCTCTCTCTCTCTCTCTCTCTCTCTCTCTCTCTCTCTCTCTCTCTCTCTGTCTTGTTTTCTCTCTGTCTTGTTTTCTCTCTCTTTCTGTCTTGTTTTCTCTCTCTTTTTTCTTCTTTTGCTGTATTTGTTCTCATTCTTTTCTTTTACCCTGTCAGTCACCCTTCTTTCTCTCACTTCAAAACAACTCTCTCTCTCTCTCTCACTCTCTCCCTCTTTCTCTTTGTGTTTGTCTATAGGCTTATTGTCTTCCATTCACTATGACTATGTAACCTGTTCTTGTTTATCATACAGTTTAAAAACTTCCATGTTGAAGAACCATTGCTGCTATGATTAGTTTTCTTTGCCCCATCTGCAGGTGCCCTATGGAGCGTCAGAAGTTGAAGACACAATTGTACAGGTTCTTCCCCCTGAACAGACTTTCAGGATCCTCACCCCGATTATACAGACCATGGAATACCACATGGCATGCGGAGCAATCCAGATGATGACAAAGGTGGGATGTCTTTAGCAGAGGGACACATTTTCCATTGGACTGACCTTAACAGTATAATTTGTCTAAATTAGCAGTACATTTTTTTTTTTTTTTTTTGACCTTTACATTCAATAGACCTTGAAGTTGATGTGTCTGAAATAGCAGTAGATTTTTCCATTGACCTTTACATTCATAGACTTTTACAGTCAGTAGACCTTGAGAATCAAAATCATCATTATCCAGAGATGTCTCTGCAGTGAAACCTAGCAGTAATGGACCTCTAACACTTTGCCTATCTCAGCCATTGCTGGTCCCAAACCTGTATGATAAAGGAGAAGAGTTGAGTCTGAATGAAAAATGAACGAATCAAGACTTGGCATCACTGCACTTGGGACATTCTCACAAGTGCTCTGTCTCCTTCCTCAGTAGTCAGTGAAGAGTCAATATGCTAATGGTACCAGTTGCAACCTGATTAGAAGTCCTCTTTTGCTTCCCCTTCAGTGGTGAATGTCTTCCAGAACCTCTACCCTCCCACCCCAACCCCTCTGTTCTATTGCACTGTCCATTTGATCCCAGAAGGCCTTGACCATGTTTGCTTTAACATTGGCAGCAGCTGAACTATCAACCTGCTTATTACCCCAGACACCTGAATATCTTGGATAGAAAATCCATAACATGCTTCTTATCTGAGTCTTGTCAAGTGATGCGGGCCACTCTGTGCATAGGATGTTAGCGTCAGTTTTCCTGAAGCATTTTCTTTAAAAAGTCGACACAATTACAACATGTCGGGCCGTGCTACTTCAACGCATCAGAAAACTGCCGTCACTGCCTCCACTTCCATTCTCATACTGGATGTAGTGATGATATATGCGGGGCTCTCTGTTTTCAAACAGCATCAATTCACCTTTGCAATAAAACCCCTACCCATTCCTCTTACCTCTCACTACAGAGAATTGAGACTGACTTCCTGTCAATATAGACGATAGGCAGGTTTGCTATTTTTAGTGGTGGCAAGTATTTTCTTTAATGTGTACACTGAAAGGATATGGTTCTTCGCCCAGCTACTGAGTTAAGTGCATGGCGTGACACTGTGAGTTGCGGATTTAATTTCAAATGCTTTCCGGCTGTGCCCAGTGTGGTTTTTGTTATGAACTGTGGATTCAGAAAATGGAGAATGGCCTGTTACCACAGAACTGGCCTTGCCTGATGTGATGAATTACGTGTGCAACTACTGATGTCTTGTAACTGCTGCTTCCATCAGTGATGAACTGCATTTCTAGTGTCAGACTGTTTGTGTTGGCACTATTGGTAGCTGCCTTATTCATGTAAGTCGTGTGATGCTATTAGATTTGCTGAGGCTGTCGTCTGTGTCAGTTTGTCCACAGGGGACAGTGATGGACATTCTGTGTTGTTGTCGTTGGCACAGGAACGGATCAACTGTGGGGTGACACGTGTGCTCTGAAGTTGGAACTATGTTATAAGAGATTTGAGCGTTAGGCTAGCTATCCCATCCTGTACTTGGGACATTCCCATTCTTCTTCACGTTCACAGGCTGTAAACTCAAGCAGAAAGTTGTGGTTGTTCATCCACTTCTGGTTTTTGGGCTTGTCCCAGAACTTGAGTTTCTGCATGCACGTATGTTTTACACAGATCTGGCTTATTTGTATGCAGACTGTTGGTTCCCCACCTCTCAAGCTGATGCACTGTCACTTGAGAAAACTCCACTAATTGGTTAATTTTATGACATGCTTGTTGTGTGTGGTGGATGGGGGGCCTTAGAAAAAAATTCTAAGCATGTACTGGTGGTATGAGCTGCAGGTGTGATTTTACATTTGTCTTATTTGTTTTCTCCTGTGCCAGGTTGTTGAAAAGATGCCAAAAGAGTTGCTAGAAATGTCTCTCCCAAACTTGATACCAGGGCTGTTTAAGGTTGGCATTTTTGTTAACAGGTCTCTCTCAGTTTCTGTCTGTCTCCATTGTTTTTGTTATTCTCTCATTGTTTCTTCTCTGTCTTTCTCTCAATTGTTTCTTCTCTGTCTTTCTATTTACTGTTTCTAACTCTTTCACACTGTTTCATTCTTTCATTATTTTTGTCTGTATTTCACAGATTCAGCCTATCTCACTGTTTTTGTCTCATACTGTTTCTATCTCTTGCTTTTTCTATCACTGTTTCTGTTCATTTCTCACAGTTTCTGATTATTTCTTGCCGTTTATATCTCTTTTACTGTTTCTATCAATGTCTCACTTTAATATTTATCTGTGTTTCTGTAATCCTCTCACCGGTCTGCCTGTCTCATCTTTACTGCAGTACAGGTTAAGTATATGTGGAAACTTATGATATTGTTCTGGCAATAAATCCCCATTTTGAGCTTAACTTCCACATTCACTTCCCCAGAACTTTGAGCACAAAGAGTCACCGGTGCGGAAAGCCAGTTGCTTCTGTCTTGTAGCTATCTACCTGAGGGTGGAAGAGGCAATGAAGCCTTACATGGAGACACTCAACAGCCATAGGGTGGGTAGCATGTTTTTGCTTATATGTTGCTTTGTGCCAACATTTTTTTCCTTATCTTTTCTTTTTAACCTAATTTCCTATGTGGTTGATGGGAGGAGGGCATGTTTGGGAGGAGGGCATGTTTGGGGTGAGGGGCATGTTTGGGGTGAGGGGCATGTTTGGGGTGAGGGGCATGTTTGGGGCGAGGGGCATGTTTGGGGCGAGGGCATGTTTGGGGCGAGGGCATGTTTGGGGTGAGGGGCATGTTTGGGGCGAGGGGCATGTTTGGGGGCGAGGGCAGTTTGGGGCGAGGGGCATGTATGGGGCGAGGGCATGTTTGGGGTGAGGGGCATGTTTGGGGCGAGGGCATGTTTGGGGCGAGGGGCATGTTTGGGGCGAGGGCATGTTTGGGGCGAGGGCAGTTTGGGGCGAGGGCATGTTTGGGGTGAGGGCATGTAAGGGGCAAAGAGTAAGACTGTCTACTGGCTACCCTCCTGATAAGCATGATGTGACTTAAGAACCAACAATAGGAATTCCCATAAGCACTGTGAAGTTGGCGCAATTCCAAGTTCCAAATTCTGAGTTCCAATTCGGGTGACATCTGCAGCAGTGAGCCTCAAGGCTTCTCTGAATGCTGAAGAAGAAGAAGTTATCACCTAAATTATTTTCACTGGGACTCACCAACAGGAAAGGGGAAGACCCGTTCCAGAGGTGAATGAAGAAGGGGGATATCTATTTCGTGAAATAATAGAGTTGCTGCATCCCTATTAAACATGTAAAAGGCGACTAATTATAGGGTCCCTCCCTTCCTGTAAATTTGGAGCGCATCTGCATGAGAGGCAAGGAACCAACAGTCTGCACACAAATAGACAGATCTGTAAAATGGATGCATATGCAAAATTCACATTCTGGAACAAGGCTTAAGCCCAGAAGTGGATGAACAACCAGAACTTTCTGCTGGAGTTTACAACCAAAGAAGAAGAAAAGTCAGTTATTGGGTCAGCATATGTGTGTGTGTGTGTGGTTATAATAAAATGTTGCTGCTAGGTCAGCCCAGCCTAAAAAGTGTGTCAAGAAATGTTTTGAGAACAGCCATCAAGTGCGGATTCAGCTGTAAACACATATGGGTGTAGCATAAAATGCCTAGTGAGTTAATTTCATGATTAGGATCCTTTAACTTTTGTTTGCAGTTTTTTTTTTTTTTTAAAAGCTTATGGTGGAGCGGTTAAGCCATTTGCTTCACGCTCTGAAGGTCATGGGTTCATTCCACGGCTGCACCATTCAGTTCACGCGTGCAATTTTTATAAAGATCCCTAGGGATCATTGCCAGAGCTGGGGAGTTCATGCTGTGTGCAACGCTCTCAGCAGGCGGCTAGCTGTTCTGCGGAGAGATACTGAGCTATATGGGATGAAACCCAGTGCAATGAAATCGATCCTCTTGACTATAACCTTCAAGCTGATTACTAGTTATTTAGTTATTTTACTGATTATCTCATTACTAGTTATTTAGTTATTTTACTAATTATCTCATTACTTGTTATTTAGTTATTTTACTAATTATCTTATTACTAGTTATTTAGTTATTTTACTAATTATCTCATTACTAGTTATTTAGTTATTTTACTAATTATTTCATTACTAGTTATTTAGTTATTTTACTAATTATTTCATTACTAGTTATTTTACTAATTATTTCATTGCTAGTTATATAGACAATTACCGGTTAGTTAATTACTACTTTTTTTTAAAAACAAGTTATTTAGTTAATTGCAAGTTAGTTTGTTAATTACTAGTTATTGAGTTAGTTACCAGCTATTTAGTTAATTACTTGATGTTTTGTTAATTACGAGATATTTCGTTGATTACTAGTTAACTAATTTAACTTTTAAGCTACTAGTTATTTAGTTTTTTACCAATTATTCATTGCTAGTTATATATGTAATTACCGGTTAGTTAATATTAGTTATTTATAAGTTATTTAGTTAATTACAAGTTAGTTTGTTAAAAACTAGTTAATTAGTTACTTACCAGTTATTTAGTTAATTAATAAATATTTACGTGGACAGAATAACAACAGCAGCAAAGCATGTAATGATAAGCGAACTGTTAACTACACCAAGCAGTGAGAGTTAGTTGAAAGAGATCATTATAATGAAAACATACACGCCGATCCTGATGAAGTTTATCCCCAACTGAACGAAATACTTTTCGCAGACGACCAAAGCATAATACAGAAAAACGAAAAAAAGAACTTCAAATCCACGTAAATGCGCTACAACCCAGTCTGCAACGAAATATTAACATGAAGTATCAGCATCACCAAAACAGAAATTCTGAAACATACGTAGAACCACCTAATATACTCACTATTCAAGTTAACGACGAACAACTCACAACGAGTGCAGCAATTTTAAAACATACTTGGTGAGCATCTTAAACAGATGATGGAAGACTTGATAGGGAACTTGAGGCCAGATGCATAAAGGCGAAAGACAGGTAATCTTACCAGCTCTCCCCCACTGCTAAAACACCCAAGCACACTATGAGCAACTAGAACCGACAAACTGATAAATTGCATGTTATACACCAACCCTCTGCTACCATGCCAGCCTAGTCCCTAACAAAGCACAGGAGAAAAAGATAACGACGTGCGGAATGAAGGATGCGTACGTAAGGCTGCCAATGTCACCAAGGAGAGAACAGAGTTTCGAACCGAGACCATTAGATCAATTGTAGTAACGCACACCATGCCTGCAGATACATAAAGAAGCAAACAATATAGCGTGGGTTTGGCCACCTTGATGCTATGCAAACCGACCAAGCCTCTCAGCATACAATGAACAAGCACTACTGGCCTTAGAGCAAGACGCCAGACCGAGAGTTACTATAAATAGACAATATATCAGAGATCCTGAGGCAACACGGACTAACAACAACACGTGCAACACACCTGGCCCAGGATAGAAAACTGCGACTCCCCACTACGCTGTGAGGCAAATGTGGACAAGACAAGACTAATTAACTGATTTAACCTTTAAGCAAATTACTGGTTATACAGTTTATTACCGGCTAGCTAATTACTAGTCATTTTACAAGTTATTTAGTTAGTTACAAGTTAGTTTGTTAAATACTATTACTTAGTCATCAACTAATTATTTAGTTAATTACTAGATATTTAGTTAATTGCTAGTTTAGCTCATTGCTATTTACTCAGTAAAGTACTAGTTTTTAAAAATATATCTTTGTCTCTTCCTCAGATGAAACTGTTAAACCTGTACATAAAGAAACGCAAGCAAGAGGACAGCAAGTAATGGTGGCTGGAGAGTCTAGGCTTTTATCATGTCATGAGCTGCTGTTTGATCCGCAGTAGTTCACTGAATCTTATTATTCTAGTGTATGATAGAGTAGGATTGTGCTGTATGCTTGGGATGTTTTGGTGTGTGATTGGATTATGATTTGATGTGTGATTGAGTCATGTTCTGGCGTTTGTGAGTGAATTTCTGTTCTACGTTTGGGTGATGTTTTGGGGAGGTCATCTCTTGAGTTTGATTGAGTGAAGTTGTATCATATGATTAAGTGATGTTTTGGTGTGTGGTTGGTTCCATCTTCTGGTGTTTGATTGGATGGAATTCTGTTGTATGATTTAGTCTGTAACTGGGTAAAATTCAGCTGTGGATTAAATAAATTCTCGCATACTACTGTATAATGTTCCAGAGTACAATTGGGCAGCTTAAAGTTTCCAGTATGGCAATTTGATTGTGCATATGTTTTGTCTGAGTAATTTATCGACATAATTTCTGTTCTAATCTGCAAAGAAGAAACTTTGGCTTAAGGTCTGGAGAATCTGGAGTTGTGAGGTTAGAATCAACATAGGACTATGTGCCTGACAGAAAGGTCTGCTCAGATTCGTTAGGCAACCTCAGAATATTCTGTACAGACTCAGTTGATGATGACAGAAGGATTGTATTTTAGCTTAGCTTTTTGATGCTGTCTCCATCTACTGTCAGAATCTGCACATACTAACAGCATGATCTGTGCATATGAAGACTAACACATGATCTGCACAGACAGTATCTAAGACAGGAGTTACACTAAATACATCTGTTGTAGGATCTTAACAAAGTCTGAGATAGTAACTGATTGATAAGTCAGTGGACATGAATTGATTGGCACTCATAGAAAGAGACAGAAGTAGAAACATAGAAGGAGACACTGGACAACTGCATATTTTGCAAGTTACAGTTGCCATACTGGGAATCAAACCCATCACTTTCAAATAATGACAGCACCTCCTTGCAGGAGCAAGAGCACTCTGCATCTGCATCTGTACTTTATGCACGGGCAGTATTTCAAACTGCTTTTGCACAGTCTTTGAAATAGCATCTGCACAGACAATCTATATGACAGTATCTATTCCAGGCAGTGTTTATGACAGTATCTGTGTAGGGTACAAGATAGAACCTTCAGACAGTGTCTAAGACTATCTGCACGGACAATGTCTAAGACAGCATCTGCACAGACTGTCTAAGACAGTATCTGCACAGTATCTAAGACAGCAGTTGCACAGACAGTGTGTAAAACAGCGGCTCCACAGTGTCTAAAGAGCATCTGCACAGACTGTCTAAGACAGCATCTGCACAGACTAAGACAGTATCTGCACAGACTGTGTAAAACAGTGGCTCCACAGTGTCTAAAGAGCATCTGCACAGACAGTATAAGACAGCGTCTCAGTGTGTAAGACAGCATCTGCACAGACAGTGTGTAAAGAGCATCTGCACAGTCTAAGACAGCGTCTCAGTGTGTAAGACAGCATCTGCACAGTCTAAGACAGCTTCTCAGTGTGTAAGACAGCATCTGCACAGTCTAAGACAGCTTCTCAGTGTGTAAGACAGCATCTGCACAGTCTAAGACAGCGTCTCAGTGTGTAAGACAGCATCTGCACAGTCTAAGACAGCTTCTCAGTGTGTAAGACAGCATCTGCACAGACAGTGTCTAGAAGTAAATTAATTTGTGACCAAAACTGGGTTTCTTGCATGTAGACTGTTGACCACATCATCATTGTGTGTGTAACAATCTCTATCCAAATACAAGATTGACAGAAAATGTATATAATAAGAGGTTACCTCTTAGTGCTGTTTCTCTTTTATCCACTTGTAAATCTAGAGTATTATCCTTTCAGTGAATTGTCAGTTCCTGTATGTATTGATGTCATACTGTGAGCGTGTACTCATGCTTACTTAATTCTCAAACA
This sequence comes from Candidula unifasciata, assembly GCA_905116865.2. NCBI lineage: Eukaryota > Metazoa > Mollusca > Gastropoda > Stylommatophora > Geomitridae > Candidula > Candidula unifasciata. The sequence continues at coordinate 220,599 of CAJHNH020000134.1, read as the reverse complement.
CATAATTTAAGTCTGGTTACACGTATAAAGAATAGAGTGGTCTTATTTTAGCATATTACAGCACTGCTTGTCATATGGCAAATAGTTTCTCCTTGTCTTCCACAATTATATAAAGGATACATACTAAAATTCTTTTATGGGTAGTTTTTGTATTTGATTTAATTTTTTTAATTTTTATTTGAGAGGCCCAGTAAAGTTGCATTATTTGTTTTATTCCCCCCACCTCCACATAAAATAAAATTATATCCACTTACTTTTGAAGAGGCTGGATATGCTGCAAAATGACCGCTAGGAAAACCAGATTTTTTTCGTATCTTTTGACTAAATGTACAAAGTGTAAGAACACAATGTGCTATGGCCAGAATTCATAAAAAAGTCAATTCAATTTGATGTGTTGCTTATCATATATTTTGGTTAAAAGTACGTACAGATGATTAAATGTTCAACTTCCAACGTTGATGTGCATTTCATTGTTGCATACTCATCCCCCACTGGCAGAAATCTGATAATCCAAAAATGATAAAATGTAATGTTTATAACATAATGGTATAAATTTAAACTAAATTGTAATATGTTGGATCTAGGTATATGCCCATATGTGCCTTGAAACTGTGAGGCAGATTTTTTATGGGTTGGAAGACTTAGTAGCAACTGACAATCTGGCGAGTGCAAAAACTATTATGAGAATGTTTAATTTTAAAGGTGGAAATTGTGTGTAGCTTTTTTTTTTGTTGCTGATGGAGAAAATAGGTTTTTGATTCATTAGTCATTAATCAGAGTTCCAACATCACTACAGATGAGTCACCCCATAACACAAAACGTCCTTCGCTGTCTAATTTGAAAACTTCACCCCCAACAAAATTTTGAAGCTTTGCACATGCTAAGTAAACAATACATGGTACAGCTATCAGAGATGCCAGCACTAATGCTCCCATACCAGAATTGTAGCTCACTGTTGGCGCAGTCAGTCAGTTAAGAAAGCCAGCATTTGACCCGCAAAAGTACACGCCATTTTAAACGTATTCGGCTACCCACCCTTTTAGTTGCAGTTAACAGCGTGCTGCGGATACAAAAAAGATAAACAATCGACCAGAAATCCACAGCTAACAGGGTCACACCAAGCAACCAGATCAGTAGCTGGGCGACAGAACCTTTGGACTCCCAGTCCAGATATGGGAAATTTGCATCAGCAAAACCTAGCTGTAAAAAGATAAAATTTCAGAGCGTTAGCGGACTATCTGCCATTTTGGCTAGAAGGCTTTTGAATGTAAACAGGAAGTCATTCTATCGAGTTATATTCTTCTTCTTCTTCGCGTTCACCAGCTGTACACTCTAGCGTAAAGTTCTGGTTGTTCGTCCACTTCTGGACTGCAGTCCTGCTGTCCTGCTCCAGAACCTGAGTGTTGCGTGTGCATCAGTTTTACAGATCTGATTCAATTGAATGCAGACTGCTGGTTCCTTGCTTCTCAGGCAGATGCACTCCGACTTCAAAGGAAGCTCCCCAGTTAGTCGACTCTTACGACATGCTTTTGGGGAGGCAGTGGGTCTATTCTTTTTTTCCCTACAATAGGGCCCCGGAACCCACACGGGGGTATCGAGTTATATTGAAATGGCCCAGAGAAAGCTAAAAATTTTTCCTTTTTTTTTTTTTAAAAAGATGTTGGTTGACATGAAGTCTTTGTACAATGCCTAGTACACTTGTATAACTGCTTTAGTATTTGCCTAAGCTTCATAGTGTGTAGACATGTTAGGTATGATTATATTAATCCCCCAAAGTTTTGCAGTGTTATTTGGGGTTAAGAAATTGCAACGTCATATGGTTTGATTATAACGTTACCCTGCTCTCGGCGGCAAAGTGACCAAAACCACCTATAAGCGGTCACAGGTAAGAAAATCAGTTCAAATTTTGCTCCGTTTGTTTTTAGTGAATTTCTTCATGCAGAAAAGACCCTGTTCCTGATTTAGACATTTAATACTGAAAATTTTGTTTTTTCTCTCCATTGCAATGTAAAAGATTGATCGGTGGATCGGTGTCTTCTAGGCTGCTATCTAAAGGTTTACCATACCATGTTGAGAGTTTAAAATATCAATCTAGGAGGCAGTTCTCTTACCAACAAAGCAGATCCCATACCAGCACAGCAGATCCCATACCACCACAGCAGATCCCATACCAGCACAGCAGATCCCATACCAGCACAGCAGATCCCATACCAGCACAGCAGATCCCATACCAACAAAGCAGATCCCTTACCAACAAAGCAGATCCTATACCAGCAAAGCAGATCCCATACCAGCAAAGCAGATCCCTTACCAACAAAGCAGATTCCATACCAACAAAGCAGATCCCATACCAGCAAAGCAGATCCTAAATACCCTAGTCAGCCTCCAAGAAGCCATTATTAGGGCACCTTTAAGGCTGCCCCAGCCAGATGAAACCAGCAGTCCTTTGTGGCTAAGGATTAGTGTAACAAAGAGTTTTGAGAGTGCTTAACTCTTAGGTCACTCCGGTCACAAGAAACTGGCTCATGAAGAGAACTGATTGCCCATATCAGAAAGAGACACTCTACATTCTTGGATCAGGTGATGAGAAAGAGAAAACTGGAGTACATCGTGGTGATGGGCAAGATAGAGGGGAAAAGAGGCAGACCGAGATAGAGAGAGGCTGCTGGACAGTTGAACATCCTGGCATGGGAAATCATCTGTGTCAAAGTTAATTGGAAAAAAACATGAGGCAGAAGGTTGTGTATAGACATGACTGCCAAAGGTACACCGCGTGGACTGTCAGAAAAAAAAGAAGAGAAATTAAGAACTTATGGGCATTCTTACGAGGCTGATCTTTTCTTCTTCCTCCTCCTCCTCTTCTTTTTCTTCCATAAAGTAGAATGTATGCTCACTGGTATAAAGCTTCAGCTGATAGAGTAGAATGCGTGCTGACAGCTTTAACCCTTTGGTGACGAGTGGGCCGATCTGTCGGCCAAATAGCAGAATGGCCAAAATAGACGGCTGATCCAATCCTTCGGCCCTTCAATACAAGCCTTGACATTGGCTGGCTTATCCTCACAACCAGCCAGTCAGATTGCTTCTCGCAATTCTTGCACAAGTGGGCTTTTCAGTTGCGGTTTTTCATGAATGCTGTGTTCTATAATTTCATATTAAACGTTTATATTTTTACCCCCCCCCCCCCCCTCACTTCCAATTATGGGGGGGGGGGGGTTGACTGTGCCCAAAAGTGGTGGAAAGGACTTGCTTCTCTAGCAACCAAAACTTAGCAGAAAGTAAGAACAAATGAAGAGCCATGTGCCAGAAGCACCTACAAGGGCCTTCCTTCCCAAAACATAAGTGTTACGACTTATTCTGGTTTAATTTATCAAAAAATGTCAGTTTAATCTTGTTTGTCCTAAGTCATTCATTCATTCATTCAGTAGCATGTCCCTCGCGGAACCTCGCTGCCATAACAACCCTCCGGAAAACCTTCCTATCATGAGCAAGATGTCCTGCGTCTGATACACCCATCTGGAGATCATCTGCCACATCCTGCACCCATCTTCTCCTTGGCCTTCCTCTTCCTCTCTTCCCAGGCATATATATGGAAATCAGGATGGCTAATTTGAATAAATGTTGAGATGTAAGTGTAATCCATGAAGATTGTGTTAGTTCGTTCAATTTTGTACACGAATATATAGTTTTATAAATGTGAATTAAACAGTTTATTTTTTGATAATTTTGTGTGGGCAAATTAAGACAATCCCCCCTCCTGAAGGCTCTGCCTTCTTGGCACTGTCTTCTTGGCACTGTCTTCTTGGCACTGTCTTCTTGGCACTGTCTTCTTGGCACTGTCTTCTTGGCACTGTCTTCTTGGCACTGTCTTCTTGGCACTGTCTTCTTGGCACTGTCTTCTTGGCTCTGTCTTCTTGGCTCTGTCTTCTTGGCACTGTCTTCTTGGCACTGTCTTCTTGGCACTGTCTTCTTGGCACTGTCTTCTTGGCACTGTCTTCTTGGCACTGAAACTCCAAATAAGATTCCGTCCCCAAAGGGTTAAAGCCACTGGTTCGTAAAGTTAAGTGTGCTCAAACAACGCATGTGGTGTTTAGATTAATTATTGCTGATGCCTTTACAGAGCTATAGTCATAAGTTCTCTCTGTAGTTGCATCTGTGGGTCTTTATTATTATCATACCCCAGATGATGTCTCATAACAGTCCAACATTTTAGAGGGTAGTAAGACTGTGTTTCCCAGCTTTCTGATGCTTTTAACGAGCCCAAAACATCTAGAACTGGCCCTAACCCCAACCCACCTACGTCCCACGACTGCATGCAGCCTATCTACCACCCCCTGAAATATTAGACTGTCCCATGACCTGCGGATTTCCCCTGTTTGGGGTGGGATATTAATGAAGCACCGCATCTGTTTCATCTCACCGAACTGATCTTCCAGGGTCATTCTCAGGGTAACGTCCACATAAAGCTGTAGGCTTTATATGTTTGCTCACTGTGAGTCAGCTTGATCAACTTGTCAGGTTAGAGTGACATTGTCACAATATTCTGACTATGTGAGGTTACAGTGACATTGTCACAATATTCTGACTGTGAGGTTAAAGTGACATTGTCACAATATTCTGACTGTGTGAGGTTACAGTGACATTGTCACAATATTCTGACTGTGAGGTTACAGTGACATTGTCACAATATTCTGACTGTGTGAGGTTAGAGTGACATTGTCACAATATTCTGACTGTGTGAGGTTACAGTGACATTGTCACAATATTCTGACTGTGTGAGGTTACAGTGACATTGTCACAATATTCTGACTGTGAGGTTACAGTGACATTGTCACAATATTCTGACTGTGTGAGGTTAGAGTGACATTGTCACAATATTCTGACTGTGTGAGGTTACAGTGACATTGTCACAATATTCTGACTGTGTGAGGTTACAGTGACATTGTCACAATATTCTGACTGTGAGGTTAGAGTGACATTGTCACAATATTCTGACTGTGTGAGGTTACAGTGACATTGTCACAATATTCTATAAAAGTTTGAGTTTGGTTTCTAAAATCTTTTTAGTTGTGGTTTAAGTGTGGAGTGTCATTGTTAAAGTTCAGACTATAAGTGTTATATGTTATGGTTGTAGTTCTGTTATATTGTGGACTGTAATGTAAACTATAGTGATTATAGTCTGTGCTATAATGGTTATAGTGTGGACTGTAATGGGAACTATAGTAATTATAGTCTGTACTATAATAGTTTATGTGGACTGTAATGTTCTGTGCTATAATGACTATATTATGGACTATAATAGTTATAGTTTGGCATATAATAGTTATTGTGTGGACTATAGTTGTTATAGTCTGTGCTATAATTTTTTGACCTGCACCATTGACTCCCACCCGCAGTGTGAGAGGATGTGTAGAGTATTTGTCAGTATGGTTGTTGATCACATGGCTCTTGTGCGGGAGGTATGGGTTTGGCGATCAAAATGACAATCAGAATTTGCAAAGTTGATGGTGATTGTCTTAACAGTGTAATCCACAATTCCTCAGGGCCTCCCCCAATGACCCCCACCCTACAGGCCCCCCCTCATGACCCCACCACGCCATCCTATAGGAGCCCCCATGACCCCACCACCCTATCCTACAGGTGCCCCCCCCCCTCATGACCCCACCACCCCATCCTATAGGGGCCCCCATGACCCCACCACCCCATCCTACAGCCCCCCCTCATGACCCCACCACCCCATCCTACAGACCTCCCCCATGACCCCACCACCCCATCCTACAGGCCCCCCTCATGACCCCACCACCTCATCATAAAGGGGCCCCCATGACCCCACCACCCCATCCATACAGGCCCCCCTCATGACCCCATCACCCCATCCTATAGGGGCCCCATGACCCTACCACCCCATCCTTTAGGGGCCCCCATGACCCCACCATCCCATCCTACAGAGCCCCCCCCCCCTTCCCCCTATGAACCCCATCACCCCATCCTACAGGACCCAAAGGGGTGTAAATACAGGCACTAATATGTTGTATTCATATTTAAATCTTTGGAAGATTTTTGTGTGAGCAGGTTGAATGAATGAATGAATGAAGAACTGACAGCCCTGCACTTGAGACATTTCCGCACACCCTCTGTCTCTTTTATCAGTAGCAATCAGAAAATACCCGTACTGGTGGTACCAGTTGCTTCTTGTTTTCTTTTTCTGCCCTTATTCCCCAGTGGAGCATAGGCCCTCAACCAACTCATGCCACACAACAATGCAGAGAGGTCTGCTGCCAAGTTTAGCGGTATATTTTGGAATTATGAAACCATGTTAACAAACCTATAAGCTATAGAAACTGATGGGGAGCCACTGTGGTGCAGCCGCCAGATTCTGGCCTGCAAATTGGAAGTCGTGGGTTCAAGTCCAAACAGAAATTGACTTTTTTTTTCCCCTCGAGAAATGACCTTGGCTTCCAGGTCGACCCAACCTCAAATGGGTACCTGGTAAAGGTCCTGGGAAGTAAAGGTGGCCAGCCTAATGTTGACCACATCACCAAGCAAGCAAGTCTTAAAATACAGATTCAGCCCTATATACCCAATATAACTAAAGGGGTGAAAGAAGGTTCTTCACTTTTTACTTCATTTACCTGATGCAAATCCAAATCCAAGACTTTGATTCAATAGGCAAGCATTTAGCCCCCGCACCACCAGGACTTCCAGTTGTTTCAATAAATAGGGTTTGTAAACTTGTTTTTCTGCAGTTCCCCGTGAATCTTCTAGTTAAAACATTTTGTAGAGAAGAAGTCGCAGAATAGACCCCCCTTCTCAACAAGCAAGTTATAAAACATGACCCTTAAATATTTGCTGAAATCAGATGTCTTGGGTGACAGATGCAGACATGGCAGCCTAGCTGAAAACCACAAAACAGTTTGTCACGGCCACTCTTTTAAGGGCAGACGCAGAACAAGAAAAACAATCTCTGCAGTTTGTCACAAATGATAAGGAGACTGTGGTGCTATCTGCGTGTGTGGTTTTTTTTAGTAGAGTAGACTTTCTTTTAGTTAACATTTTGTACAGTATCTTTGTAAATATATTCTGCTTCTTTGGCATTGTAGACTTGAAATGCTCCCAAAATCTGCCAGCAATATTTTATGAATATTTTATTTTTTTTAATGCATGATGGTTCTTCTCTCTCTCTCTGCCCCTTGACATATTTTTGCATACATTTTGTGCATGACTGTAATTACTTAGGATCATTTCATTATTTTTATGATGGTAATGATGATAATTATTATTATTATTACATTTTCTCTTAAATCTGTATTTCCTCATGCAATGCAAATAAAATTCAGTTGTTATAAATTCAGCATTTCAGAGTTACATATAATGTGATACTGTCCAGGCTTCAAGTATGACGAATGATGACAGCCAAAAAAATATATTTTTTTTAATTTCATCATAATCATATATAACTCCAGTAAACATAAACTTTTAATAATTGTGGCATCACTTATCAGAATTATTTAGAAATCGTGTTGCAAATAGCACCCAGATATTGCAGCCAGAATGATGTCTGCAAACGTCACCCCTCTACAGGTCAACTTTTGAGAGCTAAGAGAAAACAACAGTTACTGTCCAAGCTTCAAGTATAAAGGCAGATAACAGCTAGTAAAGTTTTTATAAATTCAGCAGTTCAAAGCTGGTTAAAATTTTGTTTATCTAGAATGGCCGAGCGGATAAGAGCACCGCACTCTTGCTTAAAAGATACAGGTTTGAATTTTCAAGGTGATGAATTTGTTTTTTTTTCTGTCTTTTCTTTTGTTCCTTTTCTGTTTTGTGCGGCACTAAGCATCACAGTTAATGAAGGAATCTAAGCTATGGTACACACAGTTGTAAAACGTTATCCCACTGTAGGGCGCAGTTTTTCGGTTTTTTATGACCCCTACCTGGCTTGAGTCAGGGAACCTAATATAAAATAATGGTTAAACAGGGTTTCTTGGACTCGGGTGATCCTCATCCGAATGGTGGCATTAGGACTAGGACAAGATAGGTCATCAGGATATTTACCAATGATTAACTACTGTGTGAGGAAGGCTAGACTTATAGTGCCGTATAGGGCGCTGAATTAGGAGTCAGGGGACCTAATATAAAATAATGGTTAAACAGGGTTTCTTGGACTCGGGTGATCCTCATCCGAATGGTGGCATTTTGTGTCATCAGGTGTTTGGTCCTGGTGGGGTTAAACGACACACACACTCAGTTGCCCAGTATTTTGTGATTCTGTGGAGCCAGAACATATCAGTGACTCTTTCAGTCCATCTTCTTCTTGATTGTCCCCTACCTTTTTGTGTTTCAACTTTCATGTACTTGAAGATAGTGAGGCATTTTTTAGGTAAATGGAGGCGGGTGATATCTGCAGCAATAAACCTCAAGGACTTGGAATGCTGAAGATGAAAAAGAAGACTGAGGTTGAGTGGAGGAACTGGATAGGTCACAAGAAGGTCAGAGAAGTATAAATGTGAGTTATCATCAGCAAATATATGGTCTGGACTCTGCCAAAATGATCAATAGACGCTCTGAAAGTTATTTGTTTTCAGTAGATTTTGCTGATGCAAATTGTCCATTTCTGGACCAGGAGTCCAAAAGTTCCATCGCCCAGCTGCTGAGCTGAGTGGTGCTTATTGTGACACTGGATATATTGAAGGGTCTTTTTTTTTTTTTTTTAAAGTCCAGCTTCCTTTGGATTTAAACCCACAAGACTCGAACCCGCAGTTACACTATGGCAAGTTCCCGAAGGAACCAATAGTCCAAACATATAATGCAGGTGTAAAACGGATGTACGCATACATCTCGGGGCCTGGAAGGAGAACAAATTCTAGATGTGGACAAACAACTTCGACTTTCTGCCAAAGTTCACAGCCAGTGAACAAGAAGAAGAGGAGGAGGAGGATGAGAAAGAGAATAAATGTTTACCAACACATAAGGCATGGAAAGGGGTAAAAGAAAGTAAAGTAAAGGGCTCTCCTTTGAATCAACCCCCAAAATGGCGGCATGCCACATTCTGGCCATAAAATATCCAAAAATATCCGAACGACGGTGTTCGCTTATATCTAAAATACGGACTTTCTGCCAAGGAACAAATCGCGGCAAAACTATGATTACTTGACAATCAATATCAACATTTGCACACGATAGTAGCAGACGATAAATACCGACCGTTGACAACAATTTCGAGCGTTTCTGCAGACGATATTAGCGACCGTTGACCAATTTCGAAACATTACAGACGATGAAAGCCGATTAGCAATACCGTTTTCTTTTGATTGGAGGATTTAGCAGCGGTAGATGTCAGACTTGTCGGCATGCGACAAACGCGATTAAACTCATCGCTGAGCGTATCCCCCGCGCCGCTACGCGCGGCGCGGATGGGGGGCTAAACTAGGTGCTAACGCTCGTGAGTCCCAGCCATCTAGTTTAGTCCCCATCCGCGGCACGGGGGATGCGTTCGGCGGTGAGGCACACTCGCAGAAGCAGGTCGGCAAGTAACGTATCGCGCGAGACCCTGTCAGAGCATTTGTTTCGTTATCCGGAGCCGGCTCATATATTTTTAATAGAACTGACCCGCATTCGGATATTTTTGGATATTTTATGGCAAGAAATTGGCCAATTTAGCTCCCTTTCGAACGCCATCATATTAAAGCCGCCATTTTGGGGGTTGATTCAAAGGAGAGCCAAGTAAAGATCTATTTTCACGCCTGAGGCGCATCGGGCATATTGGAAGAGCGTCCCATATTTTTACAGACCAGTCGGCACTGGGTGAGTAATGTGGTCAGCATTACGCCGGCCGTCTTTACTTCCCCAGAACATCCATCCTGGTACCCATTTTAGGCTGGGTCGACCTGCGACGCCCCATACCATGATGAAAATCCACGTAGCCAGCAGTGGGTTTCGATCGCTGTACGTTGGATTACGAGTCGGTCTCGCAACGCCTGAGCCACGGACACTGCTGTGGAAAGTGGGGATGTACTTTTATTTTTTACTAACATTACAATAATGGTTGGTTCCATTGTAGATTCTCACAGCTACGAACTTTTCTCCCCTGATTTTTGCCGGAATGACATTTGTCACAATTATATATACAGAATACACTGAAGGGTTGGAGGTTATGACCTTTCCCCTTCTAGGTTCTCATGGAGGAGTGGGACAAGGTCGGTCATCGGGGAATTTACCAATGATTAACTACTGCGTGAGAAAGGCTAGACTTATAGTGCCGTCTAGGGTGTTGAATTAGGACTCGTCACCAAAACACTTGGGACACTCCCATATGCAACCCGTTCCCATCTTCAGCAGCAAGCGAAGAGTTCCAGTTTCAGTGGCACCAGTAACTAATTGTACTTCCTCTCGCTTTTCCTTGAGTGTTAAGCGTTGGCCAGATCCCCGGGTCACTCCCCCGCAGCGCCATTCTCCGCAGACCGTAATGATCTCTCTGAGCCTCCGCACTGTTTACACGCTTCCACAGGGCCCTCACAACATCTAACTTGTCATACGCACATCAGTTCACCACCGAGTGGTGTAGAACTGGCCAGTCAATGCTCATTTCCCAACACACCGGCACGACCTGGAGAAAAATATCCAAAGGATACTAACTACCCGGGACCTCTGAAGTGATGCCTGCCACTTTGCACGGAGCATACCTGTTCCCACCTTTCTCAACATGCTCTGTGAGTCAGTTACAACCACGGCATGTGTGTACAGCTGATTCTCAAGCCAGCCTTACAGAGCTTGTTGTAGTGGTGTGTGTGTTGTCGATCAAGATGATGATGACCACTCTTTTTCATCAAGTATGAGTAGGAAGATGACTGATGAGGCCGATGTGGACCCGAAAAGTTCTTGGACAGTAAGGACAGGGAATGAGTGTTGTGCTAGGTAGGGGATCTCCCGCAGTCGCCTTTCTGTCCATCCTGTTTCTGACCAGTCTTGCTGTTCTGTTTGCTTCACATGTAGCCGCGTCCTTATGTAGAGTTGCAAGCCATGCATTTCGGGTGAAGGTCCTCTCACATGCCAGTGGCGAGTCGGCCGTATCAGGCTCAGATTTGTATAGACCCCCGGTGTGTAATGTGGTCAAGATCACGCTAATCGCCTTTACTTTCCGTGACTTTACCTGCTACTCAAGTAAAGCTGAGTCAATCTGGGAGCCATAATTATGTTTGAAATAAATCCAGCTCCATGCTGGTTTGAACCCACGACCTTAGGGATCCGAAGGTGAGCATCTTTTGTTGTATTAGTAGAGTAGCTGAAAGTACAATATCCTTTCTTACTCAAATGGTGGCTGATGGGGGCGAGGGTGTGGGGGGGGGGGGGGGGTCTAATCCTTCAAAGAGCTTGGCGTGAACCATTCTGGGGCCCTATGTCCTCTTGGGAGATGACAGGCAGAAAGAAAATAAAAGATATGAATAAGATCAAGGAGACATTGCGAGGAGACACTTAGCTTGAGTATCGGGTATACAGGATCCATGCATAGACACTAGCTAGCCCGGAGACACTTAGCTTGAGTATCGGGTATACAGGATCCATGCATAGACACTAGCCCTAGTACCGGGTACAGGAGAACCATACAGAGATACAATGCCTACTACCGGGTACAGAAAAGTCATCGAGACACTATCCCTACTACAGAATGCAGAAGAAACATCCAGAGACACCATCCATAGTACCGGGGAACAGAAGACCCATCCGGGGACACCAGTCCTAGAACCAGGGAACAGAAGACCCATCCGGGGACACCAATCCTAGAACCAGGGAACAGAAGACCCATCCGGGGACACCAGTCCTAGAACCAGGGAACAGAAGACCCATCCGGGGACACCAGTCCTAGAACCAGGGAACAGAAGACCCATCCGGGGACACCAGTCTTAGAACCAGGGAACAGAAGACCCATCCGGGGACACCAGTCCTAGAACCAGGGAACAGAAGACCCATCCGGGGACACCAGTCTTAGAACCAGGGAACAGAAGACCCATCCGGGGACACCAGTCCTAGAACCAGGGAACAGAAGACCCATCCGGGGACACCAGTCCTAGAACCAGGGAACAGAAGACCCATCCGGGGACACCAGTCCTAGAACCAGGGAACAGAAGACCCATCCGGGGACACCAGTCCTAGAACCAGGGAACAGAAGACCCATCCGGGGACACCAGTCCTAGAACCAGGGAACAGAAGACCCATCCGGGGACACCAGTCCTAGAACCAGGGAACAGAAGACCCATCCGGGGACACCAGTCCTAGAACCAGGGAACAGAAGACCCATCCGGGGACACCAGTCCTAGAACCAGGGAACAGAAGACCCATCCGGGGACACCAGTCCTAGAACCAGGGAACAGAAGACCCATCCGGGGACACCAGTCCTAGAACCAGGGAACATAAGACCCATCCGGGGACACCAGTCCTAGAACCAGGGAACAGAAGACCCATCCGGGGACACCAGTCTTAGAACCAGGGAACAGAAGACCCATCCGGGGACACCAGTCCTAGAACCAGGGAACAGAAGACCCATCCGGGGACACCAGTCTTAGAACCAGGGAACAGAAGACCCATCCGGGGACACCAGTCTTAGAACCAGGGAACAGAAGACCCATCCGGGGACACCAGTCCTAGAACCAGGGAACAAAAGACCCATCCTGGGACACCAGTCCTAGAACCAGGGAACAGAAGACTCATCCGGGGACACCAGTCCTAGAACCAGAGAACAGAAGACGCACACGGAGACTAGCGTTACTGCCAGGTAAACCACTAGAGTGCCTCTTTATGCCCATTAGCAGCAATTATACTAAATTAAACTAGCAATGCATACAAATCCCTAGGGTTGTATGGGCCAGGTAGCCAGTTCGGCGAGGACAATTAAGTAGACCATTCAACTAGGATCGGCAGCCGCACCAGGGGATTCTCCGGCGACGGTAATTAACTGATGGAAGCCGTCAGTTCCGACAACAGTATCCTCCGATGCCTGGGCAGATAGCGGGGCCCGTAACAATGGGTGGCTGATCCATTGGTGATGATGACAAAAATTGCTTGATGGGAAGATAAACTTCTGGAGTGGGGAATGATCAGTCCGACGTATGCGGTCTTTCCCTGTGGCGAAGTGGTTAGGTTGTTTGCCTGGCGATCTGAAGGTCAAAGGTTTAGGTTAGGTTTGTCACTTTCGTTTGCCGAGCGTTGATGTTTTGACGATTTGTGGGAATTTTTGCTAGAGCTATCCGAATATTTCCGAACCAATACACAAATAAGGCAAGAATCCCGGCAAGAGTATGTGTCTAATTTTATACGAAAACGCCGCTGGAACTTTGTCGGCCACGCCCTTAAAATGGATAAATCAAGACTTCCTTACCAAGCCCTCATTTGGACACCACAGGGGAAAAGATCTCGTGGAAGACCAAGGGAAACTCTACGTAGAACTATCATCAGGGAAGGCTCGCTCATGGGCCACTCAAACTTCCAAGACCTACAACGGATTGCAACGAACCGCCGTGCATGGAGAGTCATGACCTCTGCCCTATGTGCCGCACTCGACACAAGAGGAAAGACTAACTAACTAACTAATCCGAATTTCGTACCACGCCATCGAAGGACATGAGACTTCAGCCGCTATGCAGAAAGAGAGTGACAGGGTGACCATAACATCTTGAGCTGAAAACAGGACATCCCATTATTGTTGTGAGCTGGAACGGGACGAGATCTAGGTCACCTTTTCCCGCTCGACAATGATTGTAAAACCCGAACCACTGTCGCTAAGAAATAAACGAAATAAAATGCGAATTAACGGTACTCACAGGGAAAAACATGTTGCTATGAAATTTCCAATTAACACATTTTAAGCATTTAAAAAAAAGGAAATCTAATAATGTCTATAGATATAACTATAAATATGTTTTCTGTTCTCTATAAAATTTCTAGATTTTCAGATAACGGAACAACTTATGTTTTTTAGGAGTACCCATACAATGGCACGACCGGAACACAGAACAAAACTGTAACTGGAATATCCCCGTGAAAACGGAACAAATGATCACCCTGGTTTGAAGTTTGAACAACGGATCAACATCATGACACACGGGTAGTAACCAATAAGTGTTCCGTTCTTCTTCTAACCCAAGTCTGAGTCGACAGAAGCTCAGCACAGTGCACATGCCCCGTAGCACCGGCGAGGATCCTAAAAATTTTTGGGTAGATGTTTACATTTTGCCCGGGCAGCGCCATTAGGCTACTCTTTTCGATTTCCAACGGCCAAGGGATTTTTTACGTGCGCAGCAATGCACACAGACGTCCGATCTCACTACCCAGAGACCCGTGAAAAAATCCCAGCCCTTACCGGGGATTGAACCCAGAGCCTCTAGCACTCGAGGCGGACAATATACCTCGAGACCACGCAGTCCCCTTTAATCACACTGGAGAGAGATCAATGATGGCTTAGAAACAGAGATGCCCAAATTGATTTTTTGGGAGTAAGATCAAGTTTAAACAAATAATTTTTATAATAGAAAAGGTACCAAAACACACCAAAAGTTATCACTTGTTTAAAATGTTTAATATAAAAAAAAAAAAACATACGCGAAAACGTCTTTAAAACACACATACGCACACACCACACATACTCACACACACAAACACTGTCTCACACACCCACACACATACACCACACACACACACATACAAACACACTCACAGAGGGAGAGATGTATTTTGTTTCTTTTATTTTAATAAATATGTGTGTGATTTTAAAACCTGAACCGTTGTCGCTACGAAATAAACGAAACAAAATGCAAGAATCAATCATTATTATGGAGAATAGTTGGCAGTGACCAGGAGATTTGGGCGACACTCTACACTCAGGGGAAAAGACAAGACGGATATTACTGACACAGTCGGAATTTGAACTTTTCGCTGGCTGCTGAAGACAAAGACGAACGGTTATGTGAATCTTTGTTTTCACCGCATGGTCGACAGGGTCGCCCACTGGCTCGCCAGTAGACGACTTCGTCTCCGGTCGGGACAGCATTTTAGTCTGTCTCCTTTGATCACATCAATACTGCTCTTTTTGTTTTTTGTTTGTTTGTTTTAGTGTCCAGAAGCCATGAGTTGTTAACCCTTAGGCTCGGTATTAAGGATATCGGAACCTTTTGGCATTGATTCCATTGTAAATACCGTAAATCTGGGAGAAATGTGGCCTACCCCCGGGAGTGAACCCGGACCACAAGGAGTTCGTCACCCGGTCACCCGCAATCCGTTTTAGCCAACTACACTAGAGAGCCGGGCAGGAGTCCTTTTCAATGCTCTTGGTGGCGTACAATGCTAAACCACACTATATGGCGCACATAACCTAGTCACAATTATAACCCAAAGCTTCTCCTTCGGGAATGCTGGTTGAAAGTGGCTATTTTTTTCCCCTAACAAAGCATCTATCTGACTGTATTTTTTTTTTATATATTGCCGTTCCTTTTTTTTGTATTCACCGTCTGTGGATTACGCACATGCGCAACATATACTTCTACATCGTGTCTTTATTGTGGGTACTGTTTTCTACTTTACGTCGGCTCTGTAGCTAAGTCGATGCGAACGCTTCGTAATGCCGGGATGCCAGGTTCGATCTCAGCTGCGGGCCAATGCGCCTTGCTTTGGTTTCGACAGTGGTATCAATCAAGCTGACCGTCCAGAAAGCAATGGCAAACTACTGGACGTACATTTGCCTAGAAAAACCACACACCATACAGGGGCTGTTAGGGTTGGTTCTGCAACGTCCTGTAAAGGATACGCAACTAACCTTTTTCTACTTTGCAGTTCTGTTCACAATCGATTCTGCTAGTTAAATTACTAACAGTGTTAGGATGAGGCACATTATTATCAAAAATGGTGAAACTATGGGGGTGACTGCAGTCAAGCTAATACAAGGAATTCCAGAGAAATTTGACTAAAAAGCTCAACAAAATGGGAAAGAGGAAAACGTGCACAAAACAACACAGCGTAACGTTTCGACCAGGCGGCCTTTTTCAAACATAAGTGAACTACACAAACGAGGAATGGAGAGTATGTAGATCTCTAAGGGGTGACGTGAGCGACATTTAAAAAAATGTGATGCGGTCTCGAGATCGCAACCTTAAAGACATACTTATCCGAAGCCGACTCCCACCGATCCACACAGCACTTCCTTTGGGGACTACTCAATGCTCACGCAGCACCTGCAAGACATGTCCTTTCGTTGTCCAGACTTCTTCGGTCAGTTTCCCTAATGGTTCATTTCAAATTAGGGAACCTTTTACTTGCGAATCCCGCAAAGTAATTTATGCAATTATCTGCAAACGATGCAGCACGGCATACATTGGGAAGACTGGCAGGAAGTTAGCTGATTGTTTCCGGGAACACCTCTCCGATATCGACAAGAAGACACTCAAACCAATCCCTCTTCATTTTAATAGCCCTGACCACAGCGGTAAAGATGACATTTCTGTCACAGCATTAAAATCTTGCTCTGGCGATCATACTACTCGCCTCGCTTGGGAAAATCCACAGCCTTGGCGTTCTTAGTCCAAGTGGTATCAATATCCAACATACCTTCATCTAAATAGTTCTATTCTTATCACATTTTAAATGTTAATTATTTTATTTCATATTATTACTTTATTTTATTCCTTATCAGTATCATTTATGTATCATTAACACGTGTATTTCTGTTATTCCCAGTATTGTGACTATATTTTTTAGCCATCGTTTATTTTATTTTATTTCATTTATTCCGCATCACATTTTTTTTTTTACGTCGCTCACGTCATCCCTTAGAGATCTACATACTCTCCATTCCTCGTTTGTGTAGTTCACTTATGTTTGAAAAAGGCCGCCTGGTCGAAACGTTACGTTGTGTTGTTTTGTGCACGTTTTCCTCTTTCCCATTTTGTTGAGCTTTTTAGTCAAATTTCTCTGGAATTCCTCACATTATTATCAGGAGTTGACATCGTAGACTGTTGAACAATCACAGCCGAATATCTGCCACGGTTAAGAAACATATATTCAACCAAAAATACTCTATCTTCAATAGCTGACACTATAACAGCTAAGATCAATTACTGAAACACTAATATATAGCAAGGACATTCTAAAATAACCGTTACATGGCGTTTGGCACATGACGTAATACACAGTTTTATTACAGTGCTCAAATAATTTATTTCAAAAAGTCTACAGTTATTAAACGAGACAGAAGGTTGTGGATGGACATCACTACCAATGCCACACAGCATGGACTTCAAGAAAAAGACAGTCATTAAATCTGTATCATATACAAAATACGGTGATTACACAAGCTCAACGAAGCGGTCAGTTTTCATGTTGAAGCTTTTTTTGTCATAAGTGGTGTTTGTGTCTGCATTTCTGGCTTAAGCGTTGCGAATACAATTTTTACGGAGATCCCTGGGGGTCGTCGTCCGAGCTACGTAGTTCGTGATTCATTCTTAGCTCTCGGCGGGCAGATAGCCGTTCGACGGAGAGAGACTGGGCCATATAAGGTAATGTAGGAATCTTTCAAATCATGTCAGCTCAAAAATCCCGATTGTCTTCGTTAATCCACACACACTTTCGTGGCTAAAGTTCTGGTATTTGCGCCGTCTCTGGGCTTAATTGGTCTCTCTCATCCACGTCCACCTTAAGGTTTCTTTTAGACGTCATCGTTTTCTCAGTCAACGTGTTTCTCATTTCAGTGCCTGTCTGGTGCTGAATGGCAAAGAAATAAAATCATATATTTGAAACGATATGGAATGTGTAAATCAATGGTTTTCTACCTTCCTAACGCCGCGACTCTTTAATAAAGTTCCTTCGTGTTGTAGCGAACCCCGAAGAATTATTTTCCTTCATAACTTTAATGAATATGTGTTTTCCGATGGTCTTAGGCGACCCTTGTCAGAGCGTCGTTTTACTCCCCCCCCCCCCCCCCCCCAAGAGTCGCGTCCGGCAAGTTGAGAGCCGCTGATGTAAATACATACTTCAAACAAGAATTGTAAATAGTTAGTACACTTGCTTAACCCATTTACACATTGTAAAGGGGGTTAGCGAGTATTTGGAAAAGAAGCGGGGCGGGGTGGTAGGGGGGAGGGGTGCTATGCGCTTAAGTTTCAGCGTCCCAGGTGTAGAACGAACTTAACGTACTATATTTTCAAATGGTTCACAATTGGGCACGCAGGCTTGTCTAGCATTCTTTCCCTCTAATCTGCCTTCTTTTTTGCATCAGTTCATTCATACATCATTTCATTCATACATCATTTCATTCATACATCATTTCATTCATGCATTATTTCATTCATACATCATTTCATTCATACATCATTTCATTCATGCATCATTTCATTCATACATCATTTCATTCATACATCATTTCATTCATACATCATTTCATTCATACATCATTTCATTCATACATCTGTTCATACATCTGTTGAGAAGTAATAGTAATAATTATCAAAAACAGCCAAATATTAAATACAAGCACACTGGAGCGTGTTCGAAATACACTTACATTTCTAACAGCTAAGATGAGTAAGTAGATAGATAGGTAAGCAGACAGAGCCAGTCAGCTGGTCAGACATTCACACAGACAGTCAGACAGACCGATTAGATTTATAGATAGACAGACATATACGTAGACAGGCAGACAGACAGACAGACAAACAGACAAACAGACATTAGACAGACAGACAGGCAGGCAGGCAGGCAGGCAGACAGACAGACAGACAGACAGACTCAACCACACGGCAGGTTCCCGTCCATCTATTAATATTACATACGAGCCTATAATTAATACGGGAGCCGCCGCAGTGCAGCGGCTAGACGCTCGAGTTCAGATCAGAAAGTCCATGGGTGCAGGTCTTAACGGGGGCCAAATTGAACAAAAATGACCTTGGCTCCCAGGTCGACCAAGGTTACGAGGTAGAGTCCTGGGAAGTAAAGGTGGCCAGCGTGATCTTGCCCACATCACCCACCCAGTGACCGCTGGTCTTTAAAAATGTCTAGCCCTATATGGCCAATACACCTGAAATCGTGGGAAAGGGTCCTATACGGTTCAGTCGTACACAATTTTCCCATCAGCACGGTTCAGCGCCCACTCGTAACTGACACGGCAGACAATCATTACTTACTGGCGGACAGTTGCCTTCAATGCAGGATGCATGCTTCAAATTACCGGTACGTAATTGTTTTGGATAACAACACAAAAGGTAGCAGAGCCGTCGTCCAGACACCTTCCTTTTCAATCTTTTGCGGCCCCGTAAATCTTCATTTCTCTTCTCGTCCCCCCTTTGCCCATGGTCAGAGAACAATGGCCAACGCAGACCGGCCAATCAGTGAAGTGAATTCGCTGGACACCGGCAACCAATGAATTACCTGCTGCTTACATAACAGCCCGCAAACCTTTTCTCGTCTGGGACAAATATTTCTTCAAGACAGTCGCCAAACGGCCGAAGTGATTCGAACCTGGCGTGAGAGAGCCTTCGAGCTGTAAACGCTAACCGCTCGGACAAAGGGCCAGCTTTGATAATCCTTTAGAATTATTGAAGAAAGTGGTCAGTCTAGTCTAAATATTGCAGTTGTTGTATCAAGATGGCGACAGTTAGCTGGCTATTCCCAGAGACGATGTTGCGCTGTGATCAACAACTTGTCGGTTTTCTCACGAAGGGAAGTCTGGCTTGTTTTTCGCTTTTGGGCATTCTGGTATCTCTTGCTCTGGTGTGGGTTCGGGTCCCGTTGGGGAAAGTGGATCGGGAAGGGGGGGGGGCGATCTACTGACCCTCTAACATTATTTATCGTAATAAACAAAAAGACTATGTAATGATTGTCACTTATAGACAGACACAGAAAGATAGACATGGCGAGGCGGATTTGTATCTATTAGATTCTCACATTTGAGATGTTAATCCTACATACTGCAAATCTGGAGGGAAAATGGGTATTTTTTTTTAAAATTCCCACCAACAAAATAAATCCTGCAGTTCCCGGGAAAGTCCAATATTCTATTGATGTTGTGGGTTGTGCTTAGGATAAGGGGTGAGGGTTGAGGTTACAGTTAGGGTTAGAGCTAGGGTTAGGGATAGGGTGAAGGTTAGAGTAAAGGTGAGAGTTAGAGTTAGGGTTAGGGATAGAGTGAAGGTTAGTTAGGGTTCGAGAGGGTTAACCGATGTCTCTAGGTGGTCGGGGCTGACAAAGATACTCACCCCTAAACGCAACCCAGACCACCCTTAGAATACTGGACTTTTCCGGGAGCTCCGAGATTATATATAAAGATATATATATATAAAGTTTATACGGTCTAAAGGATTCGCTAGCTGTTTATATCTAAGCACGACCCTTTAACAAGCGTGCTGTGAAAGACGACTAATTATGCGGGCTTCTTTCATGTCGGGATGCATCTGCCTGAGAAGGTATGAACCAACATTCTGCATACAAATTAGATCTGTAAAATGGACGTGCACACAAAACTCAAGTTCTTGAAAAAGACCAAAGTTCAGAAGCCAACAAACCAGAATTTTTCCGCTGGAGTTTTGTCTTCTTCTCCTCCACCTCTTACCTCAGCGACAGCAAAGTGCCAGAGTTTACCCTTGTACCTCAGCGAAGTGCCGGAGTTTACCCTTGTACCTCAGCGAAGTGCCGGAATTTACCCTTGTACCTCAGCGAAGTGCCGGAGTTTACACCTTCAACAGTAATATCGCTGGTGTGCAGAAGCGGAGAGCTCTGGCAAATGGTCTTGACCTGGTTGGGGCAGGGCAGCCGTGGTAACATCGTGGCCAGACGCTGGACACCAGGTCCCGAGGTCTTGAGTTCGTATACACATTTAATCCAGTTGTTAA
>CAJHNH020000134.1:182241-194741 GCA_905116865.2 Candidula unifasciata | reverse complement strand
TTAACTCAATAGAATAATTTATCATAGCCATCTCATATATTACCACCCCCACCATCTGGCATTTATCACATTAATATCAATTTCAGTTAAACTCTAACCCCCCCCCCTCCACGGTTAAACCATACTTTCGCTTTCCTTCAATTCTACAATATGAACCGCCGACAAGGAAGGCGCTCGAGCGCCACCGAAAACTACCCGGGTAACGACGAGCCTGTGGTAGGGTGACGGGGTACGTCCAAAAGGTATTTAAAAAAAAGCTGTAGAGACCACTTGATTAGCAGGCGGCGGCTGTCAGTCAAAGCGTTCAGTACTGAACACTAACAGAGCCTCAGGAAGTCCTGGATTAAACAGTGAGTTAATCAGTTAAGTCACTAGGGACTAAGATCGGCTTTTGTGGCTTCATTGTGTTGGTTCACATCACGGACTTTTTATTGTTCATGGGAGTAACTTTTAACAACGTTTTATCGGAAACGAAGTAGGTAAAGTGAACCATGTTTTACCAGTACTTTTTATTTTGTTTTATTTTTTAGGGTGCAATTATAATAAAGTTAAAAAGTTGTTTTGTTTAATTTTAAATTTGAATTTTTAAATTTCATAAACAATTTGGGAAACTTTTATAAAGCGTAAATTTAAAAATATCGTAACAACCCAAGAAAAATACATATTTAATGGCGTAAGTTTTGTTTTTAGTTTTTTTAATTTTTTCCCCTTTTTTAAAAGTAAACAATTTTACCACATACATATTTTTTAAAAATTTAAAAAATCCTGTTTTAAACTCGAGACATACGCATTTTGAGGCAATTAATGACGTAAACTAAGTTAGGTTGGTTTTGTAAGTTAATTTTTGTTTTTTGTTTTTACCCGGGTCTAAAACCCTTTCGGGAAAACCTGGTTTTTTTCCCCTTTTTGCACTTGGCTTGTTTTTGGGGCCGAGTTTTTCGTGGATCCTTTAAGATCTTTGTTTGTGCAGATGTAGGTCCCCTTTCCTCTCAGGAAAAAGATCCTTTTAACGCAGCCCCAAATTTGTCGACTCTTCACGCTGTTTGGTAGGAGTGGGTTTATTTGTTTTCCACAAAGGATTTGGAAACCNTTGCTGATGCTACTACACTACCGCTAACTGGCTGCTAGATTACTACTTCCTGCCCCTTGCTACGCAGTTGCTACTATTACTACTACTAACTGCTGGCTCTGCTTGCTGCCTGCTAATTTTGCTGCTGCTACTACTACTACCAGGACGTTTTTTCCCCTAGAAAAAGATCCGGCACTCACAAAAAAGTATCTACAAGTGCCTGTAACTCACTGCGAAAGAAAGTGTCTGCTACAGTAAGCACTTAAAAATTTCACCCCCCCCCCCCCCCTCCCCACAAAGTACCTGTGCTACGCACAACAGAGATGAGATTTCTAAGGAGAGTTGCCGTTGTGACAAGAAGAGACAAAATCAAGAATGAAGAAATTAGAAGAAGACTAGAACTGCAACCAGTCATACAATTCATTAAAGAACAACAAGTGAGATGGTTTGGGCATCTAACGTAAATGCCCTGGTACCAACTGCCACAGAGAGCCACGCTGAAGAAATATAATGAACACAGAGCAAGGGGAAGACCACGCAAGAGATGGAGCGACAGCATCAGAAGCAACCTAACAGAAATGAACACCAAATTGCACAATGCAGAGGGAAAAGGGCACAAACGATCCTTACACCCCCTCCCCCATGTCTCGCTGAGGTAAATGGTGGAAGAGTAGAAGACGGTGTATCTATGATAGGACGCTGGCTAAATGGTTATAACGCTGGGTTAGCCGGGTTCAAATCCTCGGTAGGATTTTGAATTTTTTGTTATTTCTGCAGATGGCAGAAATAAAAGCCTCATCTGCTCAGTCCGTGGCGACATTTTGGGAGTATGCACTTTTAGTATATAAGTCACTACCCCACCCGGAGGTTGTGGGTCCCACATTAGTAGTAGCAGCAGCAGTAGTAGTAGTTCGTCTTCTTCTTCGCGTTCACCAGCTGTAAACATTGGCGAAAGGTTCTGGTTGCTCGTCCACTACTGAACTGCAGTCCTGCTCTAGAACCTGAGTGTTGCGTGTGCATCAGTTTTACAGATCTCATTCTCTTGAATACAGACTGCACTGGTTCCTTGTCCTTGCCCTATCGGCAGATGCACAATCCGACTTCAAAGAAAGCTCCCCAATTAGTCGACTCTTACGACATGCTTTTGGGGAGGCAGTGGGTCTATTCTTGTTTTCCCCACAATGGGGCCCCGGAACCCACACGGGGGAGTAGTAGTGGTAATAGTGGCAGGGGTTATAATAAAAGCAGCAGCAATAGTAGTAGCAGCAGCAGTAGTAGCAGCAGTAGTAGTAGTAATAGTGGCAGGGGTTATAATAAAAGCAGAAAAGTAGTAGTAGCAGCAGCAGCACTAGTAGAAGTAGCAGTAGTAGTAGTCGTAGTAGTAGCAGCAGCAGCGTAGTAGTAATAGTAATAGTAATAGTAGTAGTTATAGTAGTAGTAGGAAGAGTAGTAGTAAAGTAGTAGCTACAGTAGCAGTAACTAACTGTTGGCTCGGCGCAGTACCGGCATCTTCTGCAAGGGGTCGTTCTTTTTCAGCTCTACTACAATATTCACTTGGTAGTTATGGATGCCGATTTTTTGTCTCCTTTTAACCGGAGGTGGCGGTAGCAGCAGCGATTGTAGCCTGTTCTTGGCAATAGTTATTGTAGTAGTAGCGATTGTTGCCTGTTCTTGGCAATAGTAATTGTAGTAGTAGCGATTGTAGCCTGTTCTTGGCAATAGTTATTGTAGTAGTAGCGATTGTTGCCTGTTCTTGGCAATAGTAATTGTAGTAGTAGCGATTGTAGCCTGTTCTTGGCAATAGTTATTGTAGTAGTAGCGATTGTAGCCTGTTCTTGACAATAGTAATTGTAGTAGTAGCGATTGTAGCCTGTTCTTGGCATGGTATTAGATTGGTAGTAGTAGTAGCGATTGTAGCCTGTTCTTGACATAGGTTATATGTAGTAGTAGACATTGTTGCCTGTTCTTGACAATAGTAATTGTAGTAGTAGCGATTGTAGCCTGTTCTTGACAATAGTAATTGTAGTAGTAGCGATTGTAGCCTGTTCTTGACAATAGTTATTGTAGTAGTAGACATTGTTGCCTGTTCTTGACAATAGTAATTGTAGTAGTAGCGATTGTAGCCTGTTCTTGACAATAGTAATTGTAGTAGTAGCGATTGTAGCCTGTTCTTGACAATAGTAATTGTAGTAGTAGCAGAAGCAGCTGGTGTAAAATTCAGTGGCCTATTGTTCTAGAAGTCAAATACTGGCTTTAAAAACGAAAAGTATGGTAAACCGCCATTGTTTGTATTTAAAAAAAAAGTTTTAATTATATCTTCCTATTGATGTTAACTTCACTTTACTACCTATAGAAAACTGACAGAAAAATGATGATAATAATAATAATTAAAATGTCACCTACGCTTAGAAACATTCATTCTTTTTCCTACGACTTAAAGCCGAAAACAACTAGCAATGACTATAGCAAAGAAAGATTAGGCAAATACACGCATCTTGTTCTGAGAAAACACGAATGTTTAAAGCAAGCGAAACAGCTATGGATATATTAGTTGTTTTTACTGCCCAAGAGCAAGGGAAGAAAAATAAGAGGAGGAGAAGAAGAAGAAGAAGAAGAAGAAGAAGAAGAAGAAGAAGAAGAAGAAGAAGAAGAAGAAGAAGAAGAAGAAGAAGAAGAAGAAGAAGAAGAAGAAGAAGAAGAAGAAGAAGAAGAAGAAGAAGAAAAAGAAGAAGAAGAAAAAGAAAAAGAAGAAGAAGAAGAAGAGGGGGGAAGAAGAAGAAAAAGAAGAAGAATTTTTCTACACTAAAAAATAATGGCCAAAAAGGAGCAGTGTGTTTATGCCTTTATAAGTTATGTCCGACTTAACTCAATAGAATAATTTGTCATAGCCATCTCATGTATTACCACCCCCACCACTGTCATTATCACATTAATATCAATTTCAGTAAACTCTAACCTCCACGGTAAACCATACTTTCGCTTTCTTCCAATTTTACAATTGAACCGCCGACAAGGAAGGCGCTCAGCGCCACCCGAAAACTACCCGGGGTAACGACGAGCCTGTGGTAGGGTGACGGGTACGTCCAAAAGGTATTTAAAAAGCTGTAGAGACACTTGATTAGCAGGCGGCGGCTGTCAGTCAAAGCGGTTCAGTACTTAACACTAACAGACTCAGGAAGTCTGGAGTATAAGTGAGTTATCAGTAAGTCACTAGGACTAAGATCGGCTTTTGCTTCATTGTGTGTTCACATCACGGACTTTTTATTGTTCATGGAGTTCTTTAACAACGTTTATCGGAAACCAAGAGGTAAAGTGAACCATGTTTTACCAGTACTTTTTATTTTGTTTTATTTATTAG
Organism: Candidula unifasciata; assembly: GCA_905116865.2. Taxonomy (NCBI): domain Eukaryota; kingdom Metazoa; phylum Mollusca; class Gastropoda; order Stylommatophora; family Geomitridae; genus Candidula; species Candidula unifasciata. The sequence goes on along the minus strand of CAJHNH020000134.1, from coordinate 190,314 downwards.
GCTGCAATTATAATAAAGTTAAAATGTTTGTTTTGTTAATTAAGTTTGAATTGTAAGTTTTTATAAACAATTGGAAGCTTTTATGCATGCGTAAATTTTTACATAATATCGTAACGAATCACAATGAATTATACATATTTAATGGCGTAAGTAAAGGTTTTTTTTTTTTTTTAAATTTTTCGACTTTATAATAAAGTGAAACATTTTTACCACATACATAGTTGTTTTAACATTCAATAAAATCCTGTCCAATCTCGAGATTATACACATTTGGAGACAATTAATGACGTAAGCTCAAGTTTAGGTTGCTTTAGTAAGTTCAAATTGTGTTGTTTGTTTTCACCGGCTGTAAACCCTTGCGGAAAGACCTGGTTGTTCGTCCATTTCTGCACTTTGGCTTTGTTCCAGGACCTGAGTTTTGCGTGTGCATCCGTTTTACAGATCTTGCTTGTTTGTATGCAGACTGCTAGGTCCTTACCTCTCAGGCAAATGTACTCATTTGAACGCAGCCACAAATTAGTCGACTCTTACGACATGCTTGTTAGGTAGGCAGTGGGTTTATTCATGTTTTCCACACAATTGGACCGTGGAACCCACACAGAAAAGTTTACATTTTATAATATACAGTGAACATTTGTTACCACATACTTGGTAATTTGTGCTGCGAGGTGTTAGTTGCCAGGGGATTTGGCCGACGCTCAAACACTCAAGGGAAGGACGAGACGGATGTACTGGCAAAAGATGCCAGTACTGCGCCGGGCGAACACTTAGTTACTGCTACTGCAGCTACTACTTTACTACTACTCTTCCTATCACTACTATTACTACTACTAATATTACTATTACTACTACTCTTTCTAACACTACTATTACTACTACTACTGTTACTATTTCTACTACGGCTGCTATCATCAGACAGTTACTGGTGCCATCGGAATTGGAACTCTTCGTTTCCTGCCGAAGATGGGATCAGATCGCTTATGAGGGTGTCTCGAGTGCTGTGATGTCGATTCTGAACTCCACATTCAACATTTAGTAATTTACGCTTGTCAGCCGCCTGTGCTATACATATCTGCGCACATTTAATCATGTCTGTTTTGTTGGATTGAGTTTCAGTTTTATATTATAAAGTTGAAAAATTATTGTTTATATGCCGGGGCGGACTGAGACTTGATGAAGCCCTGAGCTTGTATAAAGTCATGTCGCTCCTACTGTCTTACATAAGACCAACGAATCTTAGAAAACTGTAAAATACATACGCGTTTAAAAATATATGGAAAATGGAAATGCACTGTCCGTTTATCTTTTATTAAAAGAAATAATAAAGAATATGTCTGTAAAATCACAAAAAATCGTCTTTTATAAATATCTAAAAGGTTCTAAGTCACAAATGAAAACTTTATTAGCCTTTATTAAGTTCGCTTTTTTCCCGAAAAGTAAAATCATTGAATATGTCATTAAAAGATATTCTACATTATAAATATAAATATTTTTAGGCCCCTGTAGATTCTGAGGCCCAATTAAAGCGTCTTTAGCTTATGTCTAAATGCAGCACTGCATATCTGTTGTAATTTTACATAAATAATACAATAATTCAAGATCATTAACATTCACACATATTTCTTACATTTCTTCTTATCACTCACCGGCTGTAAACTCCGTGGGAAAGTTCTGATTGTTCGCCCACTTCTGGCAAAATATGAGTTTTTGGGCGCACATCTGTTTCACACATCTGACGGTTTTGTGTGCGTGTGTGTATGTATGCAGACTGTTGGTTCCTCTCTGACTGATGCAGCCCGCTGATTTGTCTTTTTACTCGTGCTTGTGTGGGGGGGGGGGGGGTGGATCTATTCGCCCTTCCTCTCCCTTTCCCCAAAAAGGGGATCTCGAAACCCACACGGGAATAACACATATTTAATAGTGAACGTTTGGAAGACCTCGTTGAGCAGTCGGTTGCCAGTCGAACCGAAAGTCGTCCGTTCGAATCCGAGCTAAGATGTAATAATGTATAATCTTCAGTTCAGGGTTGAGGGTTGAGGTTTGTTTGAGGTTTTAACAAGGAACAACATGATGGCAACACGGGTAGTAACCCATAAGTGTTCCATTCTTCTTCTAACTCAAGTCTGAGTCCGAAGAATCTCAGCACAATGCACAGGCTTTGTAGCACCGGCGAGGATCTTGAAATTCTTTCGGTAGATTTTAAACTCCAAATGTTTGCCCGGGCAGCGCTATTAGGCTACTCTTTTCGATTTCAAACTGCCAAGGGATATTTTTACGGGCGCAACAATGCACACGGGCGTCCGATCTCACTACCCAGAGACCTAGGGGAATTACTAGGTCTTAAGTCCAGGTGAAAAAATCCTTACCCTTACCGGGGATTGCACCCGGAACCTCTAGCACTCGAGGCGTCGTCTCCTTAATCCCCTTCATTTCCCATTTAAGGTAAAGTTGGGAGATGTGAACCAGCCTCATTGGACACGGTTATAAACCAAAAGTGCTCTGCCACCAATACGGACAGCTGATAAGAAACTGTCCGCCTGTGTCGCCGTCCGCACACAACTCCGTAGCTATTGCGACGTTCCTCCAATTACCCTAGCCCCAGTGTTAACTCTGGTACCCATTTCCTAGACGCTGGATGAACCCCGGAAACCACCCGGTTTCGAACACCGGCCGTGGGCCGCAGCGAGTCGCAGCTGGATTTGTAAGTGAGTCTCATATCGACTGCGCTAACGCGGTACCTAAACATTTCCTATTAAAGTGCCACTAACTTAGGGAGTTAATTGTATAATCACTGTTTTAATTTGCCGTCTGTATTATACTTTGAGTCCCCTTGGCGAGGCAGGCAATCATTATGTCCCGCGCTTTCACAGTTGTTGGGTTGAGCAGGGTATTTCAGATCCCGATTTCTCGTGTTTCGGCGACTCCCGTGGGTCATTGTTGGAGTTCGCTCGTTCCTTCGATTCCAATTAGCCACGTTCAACCGCTGAACAGGGAGCTAGCCTCATCCCAGTCAAAATTGGTTATAATTATGCCAAAAAACTGTGTTGCTATTTCATTGCATAGTGTATGGTGCTTTATTTTATGTCTTCCGTGTCTATCTGGCCGGCCAGAATATGTGTTCGTTACTGTGTCTTGCGGGAGTCGCCGTGGCAGAGCGGCTAGTCGCGCGCCGCGGATCGGAAGGTCGTGGGTTCGCTCCCTGGCGGAGACGGACTTTTCTTCAAAAATGACCTTGGCTCCTAGGTCGACCCAGCCTTAAGTGGGTACCGGGTGCAGTCCCGGGAAGTAAAGACGGCCGGCGTGATGCTGACCACATCACCCATCTTGTGCCGTTGGTCTATAAAAATATAGGTCTAGCCCTATATGCCCTATACGCCTAAAGGCGTGGAAAGGGTCCTTTACTTACTTACTTACTGTGTCTTGCAAGTCACAAATTCATGCTTTATGTTGTATGGGGCAAAGAGGTATGTAGGAGCTTTGCTGGGAGGGAGGGGGGAGATTGTCACGTTCAACCGGCATATACGTAGGGAAAGCTTTAGGTTATAATTGTGACTAGGTTATGCGCGCCATATAAAATGACTTATTATTGCCCTCCACCAAAAGTAGAATACTGTCCCGACCGGCGAAAAAGTCGTCTGCCGGCGAGACAATGGGCGATCCGGTCGCAGATGTGTACAGGGGATAGAGTTCTAGACCTATATTTTATAGACCAATCGATACTCAGTGGGTGATGTGGTAAACATCTTCCCGGCCACCTTTACTTCCCATGACGGTACCTGGTACCCTTTAGGCTGGGTCTACCTGGGAGCCAAGGTCATTGTTAAAGGGGAAACAAGTCCGGCTCCGCCAGGAACTGAACCCACGACCTTCCGATCCGCAGGCGAGCGTCTAGCCGCTACACCACGGTGGCTCCCAGTCAATAAATAGATGAACATAAATGAATACTATTGTTTCCATTAATGTCTTAAATAAATCATAATATAAATTAAATTAAGTATTTGCAATAGCCAAGCATTCCCTGAAATAAAGCCCTATGGCGTTTTTTGGGACTAAAAATTACCTCTCTCAGTGCCAAACAACGTGTGAACCCACGAACCCATATATAGAATAAAGTGGTATATATGGAATAAAGCGGTATATATGGAATAAAGCGGTAAATGTGGAATAAAGTGGCATATCTGGAATAAAGCGGTATATATGGAATAAAGTGGTATATATGGAATAAAGCGGTATTTATGAAATAAAGCGGTATATATGGAATAAAGTGGTATATATGGAATAAAGTGGTATATATGGAATAAAGTGGTATATATGGAATAAAGCGGTATATATGGAATAAAGCGGTATATATGGAATAAAGTGGTATATATGAAATAAAGCGGTATATATGGAATAAAGCGGTATATATGGAATCAAGTGGTATATATGGAATCAAGTGGTATATATGGAATAAAACATTATATATGGAATAAAACGGTACACATGGAATAAAACGGTATACATGGAATAAAACATTATATATGGAATAAAACATTATATATGGAATAAAACGGTATATATTGAATAAAGCAGTATATATGGAATAAAGTGGTACATATGGAATAAAGCATTATATATGGAATAAAAAGGTATACCTTGAATAAAGTGGTATATATGGAATAAAGTGGTATACATGGAATAAAGTGATATATATGGAATAAAGCGGTATATATGGAATAAAACGGTATATATGGAATAAAACATTATATATAGAATAAAACATGTAATGAACTGGATCCTCTCGCCTTTCAAACATCTTTTTTTATTGAATTTTTACTTTTCTTCATTACATTTCTCAGTGATTGTTTGTATTTATTCATTACTCTTTGGTACCAATGAACGCATCACACGTTGATTTATAATTGATTTAGCTACTGGTAGTAAATGGAGTAATTTTTTCTTTACGAATAGACCTTTAAATTAGATATAAATGTGATTAAATCAATTATTGAAACAAAATTCTGATCGTTAAACAAACTGTGTTGCTTCTAAAGACTGAAAAGGAAAGAACAAATCACTATTTTACGGTGGGTCATTGTTGGAATCGCTCATTCGTGATTTATGATTGATTGTCGGCGTCTTTGACATAGGCGTTGCGAACGTGTTTTGTAATGCCGGGGTGCCGAGTTCAGTTGCAGCTGCAAGCCATTTGGCAGCAGACCTCATTGCGTTAGTTTCAAGGTTGTATCGAGATCTAACTGTTCAGTAAGCAATGGCAACCTACCGAACGTAAATTTGCCTAGAACAGCCAACAAATGATAGGGGTGGTTCTGCTACGTCCTGTAATGGATACGCACAATTGTTATATTACTTTGTATTATTTTAAAATTTATGTTTTAAAACTGCAATTCATCTGTTACTTTTAACTTATTATTTCTTCTTCTGCTTCTTTTCTTCTTCTTCTTCTTCTTCTTCTTCTTCTTCTTCTTCTTCTTCTTCTTCTTCTTCTTCTTCTTCTTCTTCTTCTTCTTCTTCTTCTTCTTCTTCTTCTTCTTCTTCTTCTTCTTCTCTTCTTCTTCTTCTTCTTCTTCTTCTTTTCTTCTTCTTCTTTCTTTTGTTTCTCCTATCTTCTTCTTCTCTTCTTCTTCTTCTTCTTCTTCTTCTTCTTCTTCTTCTTCTTCTTCTTCTTCTTCTTCTTCTTCTTCTTCTTCTTCTTCTTCTTCTTCTTTTCTTTTTCTTTTCTTCTTTTCTTTTTCTTCTTTTTCTTCTGCTTTTTCTTCTTCTTTTTCTTCTTCTTCTTCTTCTTCTTCTTCTTCTTCTTCTTCTTCTTCTTCTTCTTCTTCTTCTTCTTCTTCTTCTTCTTCTTCTTCTTCTTCTTCTTCTTCTTCTTCTTCTTCTTCTTTCTTCTTCTTCTTCTTTTTCTTTTTCCTTCTTCTTCTTCTTCTTCTTCTTCTTCTTCTTCTTCTTCTTCTTCTTCTTCTTCTTCTTCTTCTTCTTCTTCTTCTTCTTCTTCTTCTTCTTCTTCTTCTTCTTCTTCTTCTTCTTCTTCTTCTTCTTCTTCTTCTTCTTACTTCTTCTTCTTCCTTCTTCTTCTTCTTCTTCTTCTTCTTCTTCTTCTTCTTCTTTCTTCTTCTTCTTCTCCTTCTTTTCTTCTTCTTCTTCTCCTTCTTCTTTTTTTCTTTTCTTCTTCTTCTTCTTCTTCTCTTTCTTTTTATTTTTCATTCTTTTTTCTTGCTTCTTCTCTCTCTTCTTCTTCTTCTTCTTCTTCTTCTTCTTCTTCTTCTTCTTCTTCTTCTTCTTCTTCTTCTTCTTCTTCTTCTTCTTCTTCTTCTTCTTCTTCTTCTTCTTCTTCTTCATCTTCTTCTTCTTCTTCTTCTTCTTCTTCTTCTTCTCCTTCGTTTTTCTTCTCTTCTTCTTCTCCTTCTTCTTTTTCTTTTTCTTCTTCTCTTCTTCGTTCTTCTTCTTTTTCTTTTTTTCTTCTTCTTCTTCTTCTTCTTCTTCTTCTTCTTCTTCTTCTTCTTCTTCTTCTTCTTCTTCTTCTTCTTCTTCTTCTTCTTCTTCTTCTTCTTCTTCTTCTTCTTCTTCTTCTTCTTCTTCTTCTTTGTTAAGCCAAATAAAACGACTGGTCTTATCAACAGTTTTTGTATTTTGATCTTGGTATTGGGAGACATATAATTTAACTTTATCAGTTGTTGAAGGGTATAGTATACTTTATTTCCAGATTGTATTCTAGAATGTATTTCTTCTCTCAGCATGATTGGAGCAGTTAAAGTTTGCAACCAAATACTCATATGCTATATTTATATTTATATTATAGATTTGCTACTACTGCTACTACTGCTAGTAATAGTAGTAGAAGTAGTAGTAGCAGTAGTTGTAGTAGTAGTAGTTATGGTAGTAGTAATGCTACTTCGCTTCTATACTAGCCACTTCTAAATTACTACTACCACAACTACTAGCCACAACTACAACTACTCCTGCCACTGCTACTACTCCTGCCACTGCTACTACTGCCACCACTACTGCTGCTACTGCTGCTGCTACTGCTGCTACTCCTGCCACTATCACAACCATCACCCATTATTAACCCCTCTTCTGCAACAGCTGCCACTGATAGCTTCGCATTGCTATAATCGTAACCACGCCGGAAATTATTACATCTATATCATAATTATGTATCCGGGTCATAAGGTACAGAACCGAGCATCAGTTATTCAACCAAACCCACGAGTGTAACCAAATGTATGTAAGATCCGATGCACCGACCTATCCATCCTTTCTTAGATCGTCGACTTAGCCGGGTAGTTGTCGCTGTAGGGCCCCAAAATGCTAATTAGATGCATGAAAAGAAGTGATCATGTTTCAGTTTTGCATGGCTGAGCTTTTAAAGCTTTTTAAAAAAAATATTTTGTTTCGGAAAACGTTTTGCTAGAGATAATCTTTAAAGTCGTCAAAGTATGCGAAAGAGAGAGAGAGAGAGAGAGAGAGAGAGAGAGAGAGAGAGAGAGAGAGAGAGAGAGAGAGAGAGAGAGAGAGAGAGAGATAAGTGCATCCTCCCAAAATGTCACCAGTCTGCACCAGTATGGGTTGTTTATGCTTTGTTTGTGTGTGGGTGCGTGCGCGCGCTAGTGTGTTTATGTGTGAATGTATATATATATATATATATATATATATATATATATATATATTGAGAGTTGAAACTAGTACACTTCCCAAGAATGTCCTTTTTTGCCCCTATGTGGGTTGTTTGTGTGCTAATGTGCGAATGTTTGTTTATACTGTATTCTAGACGTTAGACAACAGAGAGGTAAAAACTGTGGAGACGAGGGACTCGAATGGTCGTAAACCATAAGTCAAACCAAAAAGACTACGGAGAGATCATATTCAGGTTGACCTACAAATACTTGGTGTCACCAACTGGGAAAGAGTCGGTCAATCAGAGAGATGAGAATGCGGGGGATATCTGCAAGAATGAACCTCAAGGACTCAGAATAGTGATGAAGAAAAGCATGTGTGGTCTATACAATCACCAATAAACCACACACATTCAACTGTTGCCTGCGCAGAATAGAGGTTATTAAATGGTATGATGTA
>CAJHNH020000134.1:154741-177241 GCA_905116865.2 Candidula unifasciata | reverse complement strand
ACCCCTTTAAAAAATGCTAGTGTAAGCCCGGGGTGGTGACGTCACGTCAAGCTGACGTCATCAGCCCCACCCCCTTTACCAGAGACGGAACTGATTTGACGCAGAGGATTCACACTGCAAACCCCAACTATGTGGCTGTTTCAAGCGCATACTTCTGTTTGCGGTCCTTACTAGATAGGATACTAAAGATAATTTCATTTATATTTATGTACCCCTCTTCAGGATTTCATTCGGTACGATTCCCATCTCAAGGGTAAGAATTAAACATTTGCTTCTTTGCATTCATTAGCAGAGTACACTCCGGCGGGAAGTTGTATTTGTTCGTCCACTTCTGGACGTCTTGTTTCAGAACTTAGCGTGTACATCAGTTTTACAATTCTGGCTTATTTGTTTGCAGACTGTTGTATTACAACCAGGGCTATTGACTGTTTGTGCGTCTCGTTGGGTATATATAAATATATTTTTGTGTGATATCTGTCAATTTCGTAATGTCTGATTTCTTTCTTTCTTTCTTTCTTTCTTTCTTTCTTTCTTTCTTTCTTTCTTTCTTTCTTTCTTTCTTTCTTTCTTTCTTTCTTTCTTTCTTTCTTTCTTTCTTTCTTTCTTTCTTTCTTTCTTTCTTTCTTTCTTTCTTTCTATCTATCTTCCGACCTTCTGTGAAAATAGTTTTCTTTCTTTTCTTCAGTTATTGCTTCTCATCTTCTGTCAGAATGTCGCATAGTTTACTATGTTCGGATATTTTTTTTTTTAATCTGGTAGTTGTCGGGAAGTCGCTGTGCCTTGTTGTCCTCCACCAAATCACGAGGTCATGTTGCCCCATAAAGCGCCTTGCCCAGCCATTAAAAAAAAAAAGTAAAGGACCATTTTTCACGCCTGTAGGCTTATTGGGCATATAGGGCTAGACCTAAATTTTTGAAGACCATCAGCACAAGATGGGAGGTGTGGTCAGCATCACGCCGGCCGCCTCTACTTCCCGGGACTACACCAGATACCCACTCAAGGTTGGGTAGACTTGGGAGCCAAGAACATTTTTGGAAAAAGTCCGGCTCCTCCAGGGAGCGAACCCACTACCTTCCGATCCGCGACGAGCGTCTAGCAGCTCCACCACGGAAACTCCTTGCTCAGTCATAACAGGCTTTAAATTCACTCTAATGATTTCCCATGATGTCTGATAACTGAGGCGACTTTAGCTGTAATATTTCCACGCACACGTAACATCCATCTGTCCGTATTTTTTTTTACCTCTTCCAGCACTTTGTTTGTTTGTTTGTTTGTTTAGTATCCCGAAGCCATGAGTTTGTTAACCCTTAGGCTCGGTATTATGGATATCGCAACCTTTCGGCCTTGATTCCATTGTAAATACCGTTAATCTGGGAGAAATGTGGCCTACCCCTGGGAGTGAACCCGGACCACAAGGAGTTCGTCACCCGGTCACCGCGCAGTCCGGTTTAGCCAACTACGCTAGCGAGCCGGGTATCCAGCAGATTAGGTTTTATTCCGGATATTTCGCCCTTTTGCCATGAACAGATTGTCAACTTTGGAATTATTTTGTTTCAAGATCACCTTTCATTCCAATCCATCTTCGGACATGGTTCTCATCCACATCGAACTTCTTCCGAGAATGACCGTCTCGGTAAGTGCCTGCGACCTATATACGCGAACTATGGAGTTAAAAGTAGCCAGGTTTTTAAAGCATTGTTACACTAAATAACGTGGTTCATGGTTTGGTACTCACAGACAGTCGCTGCCCACACATGGAGCGCTGGGTGGAACCAGTGCTGCATTTGGGTATACGCTAAATAAGCTACATATTAGGGCATCAGAATCTGTGGGGGCCTCTACTAATACTTTGTTTTCTTCACAAATACAATTTCTGTTCACATATTTTAAATTCATAAAAATGTCTCGTTTTAATGATTATATAATATAATATCTGTGATTTTGCAAACACATTATTTGTCTTTTCTTTAATAAAGATTAAACCATAGCATATTTCCAGTATCCATATATTTAAAAGGCGTATATATTTTAAAGTGTTCTTAAATTAGCTGGCGTGATTTCGACTGACAAGGGGCCTCAATGTTTTATATATCTAAGGGCCTCATCCAGTCTAAATAAGTAAATAAGTAAATTTCACCCCACCAAAACATCACACAAAGCGATAAACACCCGGTGACACAGAGTGCCACCATGCAGATGAGGACCACCTGTGAAGAGTTCCCGAATACCCTGTTTAACCGTTACTGGCCCCGGCAACAGCCAGGGTGGGGCTTCAAAATAACGAAAAATTGTATCCGACTGACTGACTTTCTACCCCACCAGGACATCACACAAGCGATAAACACCCGATGACACAAAGTGCCACCATGTGGGTGAGGATCGCCGTCGAGAGGTCCCAGAAACCGCGTTCAGACAATTGGCCATATTTATGGCCTGCCTATATTGCGGCCCCTGGCAAAAGCCAGGGTGGGGCTTGTATCCCACAATGATCAACTTTATTACAATAACCAGGTTAAATCCGACCGTGGTTAGGGCTGAAAGTTTACTTAATTTTGATGCAGAGTTAACAATAACCGCAGTGTGGGATTCTTGACACTAAAGGAGTTAACATTTCCAAGTCTGGCTCAGCACACCCTAGAAACCGACCCACTCTCTATCCCTCATTCTCAACAAAAACACAACAAACTGAATTGCGAAAAAAGAAAAGCGAAGATTTATACTCACATAAACTTCGCCTTTTCCGCCAGAGTCCTCCCCCCTCGTTTTAAACCTTTCCTTCAGTCGACACAGAGAAAGATGCAATTTCATGGGCCGCAACTAAGAATTGATAAATTATGTTCACAAACATCAGGTGGCGCGAAAAAGTTCATTTTCTTTTAGCAATTTTTACGTTCCACCACAGCTGTGCCCGTAATCATTGCTAGGGTTACGTTTCAAGTTACTTTGAGAATGAGTTTCGCCGCAACGCTTAGAATTCTTCAATTAATGGGCGGGCAATATTTTCTCCAGGGCCAAAGTAGTAGAGTAGAGTATTTTGGTACACTTTTGGAATTAATTTTGGTGCTTAATGTATTAATTGCCGTCCCCTTGTGGGATGCAATTTATCGTTATTTTGAAGCTCCACCCTGGCTCTTGCCAGGGGCCGCAATATAGCCCGGGCCATAAAAAACGGCTGAACGCCGTTTCCAGGACCTGATCACGGAGGGTCCTCATCCGCATCGTGGCACTTTGTGTCATCGGGTGTTTATCTGTTGTGTGATGTCGTGGTGATATAAAATGTACTCTTAGTGCTTAATGTCCCCTTGTGGGATGCGTTTTTATTTTTATATTTTAAGCCCCATCCTGGCTTCTGCCAGGGCACCTGAATATAGCCGGGGAATAGATATGGCCTAATAGCTGAAAACGGTTTTTGGGACCTATCCACGAGTGATCCTCGTCCGCATGTTGACACTTTGTGCCACCGGGTGCTTATCTTTTGTGATATGTCCTGGTGGGTTACAAATAGTAGTTACCTACCCACCTTGGTGCTTAATTGTTTTTTTTTTTTTTTTTTTTTGATTCTCAACGGCGGTTGCATTGGTTTGGCAGTAGGAATGCAAATAAGTCAGTATGTAGGTTGGTATATTGGTAGCTAGGTGGAAAGATGCCAGCAAAAATAGCTATTCAAATAACATGTTGACTGACAGGTAGTAAATAGATTATAGGACCATTTTCCAAAGCCTTTATGTGTACTGGGCAAATAGGGCTAGACCTATATTTTATAGCTCCAATGGCACTCGGTGGGTGGTCAACATAACGCCAGCAGCCTTTACTTCTCAGGACTTTACCTGGTACCCATTTAAGACTGGGTCGACCTGCGAACCAACGTCGTTTAAAAAAAAAAACGACTCCCTCAGGACCCAAACTCACGACTTTCGGATCTGAGTCTAGCAAGAGTCTAGCTGCTGCAGACAGACAGACACATGGGTAGGCTGCAGTTTCTTCCTTTGGCTGATGGCGAAGGCGCTGAAGCTCTTGCCTTGTCAGTACAGTGGTTTAATCGCATGTGCCAGGCGTTCGTTTTTCATGGCTGAGTTTGATTTATGATGCAAAAATTTAGTGGAAAATTTCGTTTGGACTCCAAGTTGTTCGAGTTTTGAGACGTTCGAATTCTGAGTTACTACCACAGTAGTTGCATGGGTAAATACATAAAGATGGACAGTTTGATAGTTGTTTTTCTTTTCTGTGAGCATAAACCTTAGTTAGTCAAAAGTTGAATGTATAGTTAATAGGTAGACAAGGCAGATGTGGTCAATGCCCTTTGGGAACAAGCGACGGAATCAGTAGAGAAACAAGATTAATATGGCCTGGAGAGAATGAGGCACCAGGGAGTAACCAGAAGGTCTGGCCGGCTCAATACACTTAGAGGAAAGGCAAGACGGACATATGTCCTCTAATATTAGCATTCCATTTCCCCGGCCGACGCTTTTTTCAGTTAAAACCCCATATTTATGCATGTGCAACATGTACAGTGAACGAACAAACGAACAAAAGAAAGAACGAACGAACGAAAGAACGAACGAACGAACGCAGGAACTTTAATTTCCAAAGGCAGACCAGGAGAAATGTTGGTGGATGGCAGTGAAAAATGTTGGTGGATGACAGTGAGAAATGTTGGTGGATGGCAGTGAGAAATGTTGGTGGATGTCAGTGAGAAATGTTGGTGGATGGCAGTGAGAAATGTTGGTGGATGTCAGTGAGAAATGTTGGTGGATGGCAGTGAGAAATGTTGGTGGATGGCAGTGAGAAATGTTGGTGGATGTCAGTGAGAAATGTTGGTGGATGAGTGAGAAATGTTGGTGGAACGCAGGAACTTTATTTCAAAAGGCAGACCAGGAGAAATGTTGGTGGATGGCAGTGAGAAATGTTGGTGGATGGCAGTGAGAAATGTTGGTGGATGGCAGTGAGAAATGTTGGTGGATGGCAGTGAGAAATGTTGGTGGATGACAGTGAGAAATGTTGGTGGATGGCAGTGAGAAATGTTGGTGGATGGCAGTGAGAAATGTTGGTGGATGACAGTGGCATGGATGAATATCTTCAGTGGAATCGATCCAGAACACTAAAGATTGAGATCCGTGGAGTTGCATTTGTGCCTATGCCAGTTGGCAAAGCCCTTGATGATGATGATGATGATGATGAGATGCACAATCTGCTAGTGGAAATAAATATGTCCGTGCTGCTGTTTTATAGTTTAGAAAAATATATTTAATTCATAATTCAGCTAAAACAAAATATAAGTACAAGGGATTATTACAAGTACAAGTGCACTCATTTTCACAACTGATTGACGTCCCCTCTCCCTATTTCCCCATCCCTCCGTTTGGAATTTCCTCACGCCCCTAGGCTAGAGACCATTGGGCTAGACTAGCAGTTCTCAACCTGCGGGTCGTTACTCTTTTTTGGGGTCGAACCTTTCACAGGGGTCGCCCAAGAACATCGAAGTACAAGGGATCATTACAATACAAGTGGAAGCAGTAAACAAAAATAATTGACGTTCCCCCCCCTCCCACAAAATGACGAACTGTAATAAAGTATCGGGCTGTAGGAAGGCTGAGAACCCTTGGGTTAGACTCTCGCCTGCGGATAAAAAGGTCGTCGGTTCGGGTCCTGTCGGAGCCAGATTTAAAAAAAATGATCTTTGCTTCCATGTCGGCCCAGCCTTAAACAGATACCAGGTAAAGTCCTGGGAAGGAAATTCCACCTGCATGATGTGGATCACATCTCTCACCAAGTGACGAACTATAATTGGTCTTTTTTTTTTTTTTAAAGTATCCAGAAGCCATGAGTTGTTAAGACTTAGGCTCTGTATTATGAATATCGCAACCCGGGGCCTTGCGGAGCATGATAAATAAAAAAAATCTGGGAGAAATGTGGCCCTGCCTACCCAGATACCAGGTAAAGTCCCGTGCAATCCAGTTTAGCCAGCTACGCTAGCGAGCCGGGCATGCCAGTTGGTCTATAAAATATAGGTAATCTCGGTTATCTTAGTTACAGCTTCACTGCAAACGGGTCAACTCTTTAGTTGCTCCGCTCCTGTGCCAACGAAAAACACACAGAATGTCCATGACTGTCCTTTGAGGAAAAACTGACAGACTGCCGTCTCAGCATGTTCATCAGCATACAAACACATTAAAAGCGTACGGTAGCCATCAGAAGTACTAACACAAACAGTCCGACATTAGAAATGCAGTTCATCATCGACGGTAGCAGAAGTTACCAACAGATCAGCAGTTGCGCACGCGATCAATTTTTCACAAAAGGCACCACTAATATTGCAACTTAGGCCACGCGCCATTTTCTGAATCTACAATTCACACCACCACGTTGGTCACAGTAGAAAAACATTCCAAATGAAACCCTCAGCTCACAAAGTGTCAGTCAGAAGCAAAAAATTGGACCGTGCCTAGCGTCCATTTTGACTAGGAGCCAAAAAAATTAAAATATAGGTCTAATAAATTATAATTTTTAAGGTAAATATTTCATAATAGCCCATTAATTTATCTTCAAAATAATAATTCATTCAACAACACATGTTGCAAATTAATTAAACTGTAGTTCAATTTATGTATAAATCTACTCGATAACAAATGTTACCACCGACCGGCCACGCCAGCCTCACAAAAACGGGAATCCCCGTTGGAGCTGTGTGGCCTTCTATCTGGAGCTGGCCGTGGTCCAGCCCTATACGTCCATTACGCCTGAAGCGTGGAAAAGAGTCCTTTTCTTGACTTCACTGCCAACATGTTGCACCGTCTCATCAAGCCATAATACAAAGCCGTAGAAGAAGAAAAAGAAAAAAGGTTGTATAACAGACAACAAACAAACAAACAGACGCCGCTGCGATCGTTGCTTCATGTGTGTACTAACATCCCCAGAGCTCTGTTAAGAAACAATCAACATCTCGTGCCTATCGTTTCCGCCTGCGTTCGCCATTAGCTTCTGTGTTTCTGATCTCTCCCACTTGTGAAGAGTTCCTTCCGTACCTTTCTTCAACTCTCCCTTTGCATTTCATCGTGGTTATTTAGTTTGGCATTCTTAGTGATTTACATTTTTTTTTTTTTTTTAAAGAAAAGTATCGTGGGCTTTCTTTCTTTTTTTCTTTCCGTCATTATTCACTAGCCCAGTCCGTACAGCGTTGATCGTTTAGGTTTTAGGTTCAAACAACGAATCAACATGATGGCACACGGCTAGTAACCCATAAGTGCTCCGTTGTACTTCTAACTGAAGCCTGAGTCTGAAGAATCTCAGCGCAGTGCACGAACTCTGTAGCACCGGCGATGATCCTCAACATACTTCAGGTAGATATTTAACTCAAAATTTTGCCCGGGCAACGCAATTACGCTACTCTTTTCGATTTCCAACTGCCAAAGGATTGTTTACGTGCGCAACAATACACACGGGCGTCCGATCTTACTACACAGAGACCAGAGGAAATTACTGTTAAGTCCACATGAAATAATCACAGCCTTCACTGGGGCTTGAACCCGGAACCTCTAGCACTCGAGGCGGACATCTGCTCTGTCCATGCCCATAGGGGCTTCAATGTGCCTAAGGGCCCCCACCTCAAGTTTCAGCATCCCTTATTGAAAGTGTGATCTTTGACAAATGAAATAATTGATCAGTTACTCCAAGTACCGCAAAAGCCAAATTATAAGTTGAATTACGTAACTGACCTATAAAGACCTTATACACGACTTAGCCAAACTGGCATATTGAAGTGTGCTGAGGGTGATTCACCGAACGTCATTCCTGTGACCTTTTGAAACTCGCCTAACCCAAGTTGCCTACATTCACATTTTACCCTGCTGACTCGAGGAGAAGTGGTAAAAACATACTCCCTGTGGGACTCCGGTCCAAAGAACAAGTAGTCCTTCTCGTCAGCCTCAAAGATCCCAGAGCGCGCCACGCCAATTTTTGTTGAACTCTTCAACCTTCAGGAGAACCTCTTTGGAACGAAAGTTCTGAAACACAGGAAGCGAAAAATCAGCAATTACACAATACTCAGGTACCAACTCTCGAGCTTTCTTCGTATTCAGTCTTCATGTAAAATAACAGAGGCATCCCGCCGTCTATCTGCCAGCGAATCCCGAGGGAGCTGGTGTGGCCGAAGAACAATTCTTGTCTACACGTTGCTTTCATACCGCTACCAAGTGAGCCACCTTTCAGCGTCCCCTGCACGCCCCAACATGTCGGTATGGCTCTGAGGCATGGTTGAAACTAGGTAGCCGGAGTATTTCAGATAAATCCCAGTTGAACATTAAATAATGCTCAGGAGATGTCAACACATTCTGAACCTTTCAGGGTGCGCAAACCTTCCAGCCGCCGTGGTATAGTGGCTAGACACTTCCAGTGGATTAGAAGGTAGTGGGTTCGATTCTCAACGGAACCGGATTGTAAAAAAAAAAAGTTAACTTTGGCTCCCAACTTGACCGAGCTTTAAATGGGTACCAGGAAAAGTTCTGGGAAGTAAAGGCGGTCGGTGTCATGTTGACCACATCACCCACCAGTTCCGATTGGTCTCTAAAATACAGGGCTAGCCCTAAATGCCCAACACACCGGAAGACGTGAAAACGGTCCTTTACTTTAACACACCCCCTCCTCCCCGCATCTGCGTTCACACAACGTCCTTCACCTCGACCTCCCCCCTAGGGCTACAGGTTACAGCGGGCTGATGTGGCAGTTAGGAATTCCCTAATTATAACTTATTTAGAGACTGAACAGGATGTCTGGGATCTGTCCTGTTGGTTTGTCGTCCAGATGAAGTAAGGATTCTAGCTTTTTTTTTTTTTTTAAGAAATGTGTTTTTATAATCTTAGAGTGGTAAATTTTTAGGTAACAGCCTGGAGGGGTTTAGACCCCTTAAGACCCATACATTTATTTTGCACCCCCCCCCCCCCCGATTTCCCAGCTGAATGTGAAAAAAATGGGGGGGGGGGGGGGGGGGGGGGGGGGGGGGCAAAAAGCTCGATCTCCAAAGCGTTCATACGTCTCTCTCCCCCCCCCCCCCCCAGTTTATACGCTTTTTAATATACTATTAATTTTCCGTTCAGCTTATAATTGTAATATTTATTATTATTGTTATTAAACACTAGGACAAGTCTTATGCCACTTGCAGCCCTCCCCCCCCCCCCCCCCCCCACCCGAAAATTTGAAAGCCCTCGCCTCGATGGTTTCTTTTATTTCACTAGTCCTCATTTGAAAAAAAAAAATTATCCTATTATGTAAAATTGCATATTTAATTTAAAGTTACCAATGAGTTTCTCATAGTTATCTTTTTTTTTTTTTTTAATTTCAGCAACGCACACATTTTGACAACAAATTACCGGAGGAGCTGAAGGACAAACAGAGTCTAGTCTTGGCTTGACCAGAAATTAACAACATTCAGCGTCTAGTCTTTATTTGACCATACATTAATGGAACCTATCAAGTTCTCGAAACATCCAGCGTCTAGTATTTACTTGACTATACATTAACGGAAGATCTCAAGGTCTCTAAAACACCTAGCGTCTAGTCTTTACGTGACCACAAATTAACGGAAACTCTCCAGCACATCCAAAGTCTAGTCTTTACTCAACCACAAATTAACGGAAGATCTCCAGCACATCCAGCGTCTAGTCTTCACTTAACCACAAATTAACGGAAGGTCATCAAATCATCCAAGCGTCTAGTCTTGGAAAGTCTGTGTGATATTTATCCTTACAACACTACGACTGCAAAATGTTTCTGCATCCACGCAGAACCGATATGACGGTCACAAAATAAATCTCCAATCTGTTCAAGACACCAAGGGATTTGCAGCAGTAACCAGACACACACTCTGAAGTGTGTTTTCTTATATACTCAGTGGCAAATTTACCAAAGTACTAAACAGAAAAAGAAAAAGTGTTTTCTCAGAATACTTAGTGGAAAATTTAGCACAGGAATTTATAGTTGCTTACCCCCAAAAAAGTGTGTTTGTTTTCGGGCACAGTGACTAACATTTTTTTTTCACAGGGATGAAAAGGCAACTTACAAAAAGTGTTTTCTTATATTGTCAGTGAAAAATTTATCAAAGGACTAAAACACTAATTACAAAACCTGTTTTCTTATATTGTCAGTGAACAAATTTATTAAAGGACCAAAACACTAATTACAAAACGTGTTTTCTTATAAAGTCAGTAGGAAAGGTATCAAAGGAGTAGATAAAAAGCTTCTTACAAGAAGTGGGTACTTGTGCCCTTAGTGGAAACTTTATCAAAGGACTAAAACAAAGTTATTTACAAGACGATCAGTTTGCCATTGCTTTCTTAGCAGTAGGACTAGCGTTCGTTTAACACAAATTAAAAAAAAAAAACAAAGAGAAAAAGATATTAGAAATAACGAAATACTTCTTGTGAGCTGTGATCAGGTGACAAGTCAAGAGAGACTGAGCACTAACGATGAAAGCGTGGTCCTACGTGCTGTTATCGCTGCTTTACGCTTGCTTCCATCTGACCCACATAGTTCTCTCCTGTGTCCTCTTGTTGAATGGCTGGACCCCACTCTCTGTCCGGGAGAGGGCGGAACTGGCCGAGATCTCTGTTCTGGGTGTGGTTGTCAGCACGTACAAAGAGGAGAGGACAGTGGATGACACTTATACTGCAGGTGAGTGCATTTGGATGTCTTCTTCTTCTGCCTTTCTAGCCCCCAATCGAGCATAAGCCCTCAACCCACTCAGGCCAAGTCGTTCTGTCCCTCGCTATCGCATGTAGCTCTCCCCCTGTTCCCCCCCCCTCCATCTTTATAACTTTACTCTCTAGCTCTCTTCTCCGTGTGTGTTTGGGTGTTCCAGTGAAAAGACATTCTTGTTAGTTTGTTCTCAGGTTTTTCTCAACGTGTGTCCTATCCAGCGCCAGGATTTCCTCACTTCTTGGTCCACTGGATCTTGTTTAGCTCTCTAATGAAGCGCTACATAAGTGATTCTATCATATCATTTCTTCTTCTTCTTCGCGTTCACCAGCTGTACACTCTGGCGGAAAGTTCTGGTTGCTCGTCCACTAGTGAACTGCTGTCCTGCTCCAGAACCTGAGTGTTGCGTGTGCATCAGTTTTACAGATCTCATTCTCTTGAATACAGACTGTTGGTTCCTTGCCTCTCCGGCAGATGCACTTCCACTTCAAAGGAAGCTCCCCAATTAGTCGACTCTTACGACATGCTTTTGGGGAGGCAGTGAGTCTATTCTTGTTTTCCCCATAATGGGGCCCCGGAACCCACACGGGGGATCATATCATTTAATTCCCTCTATTCTGCAGAGGCACCACATAATGATTGTTTGTAGTTTATTAATAACTGACTTAGTTGTTCTCTCTCCCCCCCCCCCAAAAAAAAAAGACGTAACCGCCTCGACTATGCAAAGGGGCGCGCGGCGGGGGGGGGGGGGGGGCGACACTCATACAGAAAGTGTAATTTCAGACACTTACCAGTTACAACCATGATATAGTCATTTTACAAACTGACAGAGAGCTGCGTGGTTTCGAGGCATGGTGTCTGCCTCGAGTGCTAGGGGTTCCGGGTTCAATCCCCTGTAAGGGCTGGGATTTTTTCACGTTGATTTGGACTTCTAGTGATTCCCCCTGGTCTCTGGGTAGTGAGATCGGACGCCCGTGTACATTGTTGGGCACGTAAAAAAAAAATCCCTTGACATTTGGAAATCGAAAAGAGTAGCCTAACGGCGCTGCCCGGGCCAAATTTGAAGCTAAAAATATACCCAAAGTATTTCAGGATCCTCGCCGGTGCTACAGAGCCTGTGCACTGTGCTGAACTTCTTTGGACTCAGACTTGAGTTAGAAGAAGAACGGAGCACTTATGGGTTACACCCGTGTTCCACGATGTTTACCTGTTGTTGAAACCTTCAAAACCTTAAACGTTACAAACTGTTACCGATCGATGTTAAAATAATTATATCTCAGTTGTATTGGAATATAAATGGATGAAACTATCTATATAAATACAAATGTAAATGTTTCATTTGTTAGTTATATCTAATCTCCGAAAGTTCTTCACCGATTGCTTTCAAATTGGAAACAAAATTGCATTCAAATACGCGCGTATTTTTATATAAGAATATCGCACAACGCACGCACTACATAGCCCTAGCGACGATCACTGCGGCATCTTGGTAGTAACAGAATAGTAGTAGTTGGTGTTGTGGTTGGCCGGGTGGTTACAACGTTGGGCTGTTATGCGGGAGACCCGTGTTCGATCCCTAGGAAGGTTTTTCGGCATAAAAAGTTATTATAGAATGCATTTTTCTGATTTGAGGTATATGAAAATACAACGATCCCTGCTGAATTATATTTAAAGAGCTAAACAGTAGAATGTTCAAATTTAATTCAGTTGTTCACACAAATGCATGTTTCTTGTGTTTTTATGGAAATTTTAAGTAAGAGTGCAACTGTTACACCAAAGGTGTCGCAACGCTCTATACAATAACTGGGCTATAATGCTTACCCAGTTACGTCATAAGGTGTAAGGGCGTAACTTATTTTCGTATGCTAATCTCGGTGCTTTCTCAATATCCTACCCAAACAGGGGAATTCCACAGGTCGCGAGGCAGTCTAATATTTCAGGGGGTGGTAGAAAGGCTGCAAGCATTCGTGGAACCTAGGCTGCTCTCTCTCTCTCTCTCTCTCTCTCTCTCTCTCTCTCTCTCTCACATGAGACGGAGGTGGATTGGGGTGAGGCCCAGTTCTAGGTGTTTTGGGGTCGTTAAAAGCGTCAGAGTATTACACCCTCTAAAATGTTGGACTCTCCTGTGACGTCATCTGAAGTAGGATAATAATAAAGAACCCATTTTTGTGCCCACAGTTCACATGGGTGATGTAAAATGTGTCTATTACCTAACTATCAATAAACAAATGATAAAAAAGAACAAAGAAAACGTCTGCTTCGATACAACTGGGCGGTTTAATTTAAAACAATATAGCTGCGTATTATTTACAGGACGTAGCAGAACCAACCTTAGCATTTTTTGGCTGTTGATGTTTTTCTAGGCAAATTTTACATTCAGTAGTTTGCCATTGCGTCTGAGCGGTCAGCTATTCGTACTAATGTTGAAAACAACACGAGCCAAATCGTCCGCAGTTGAGATCGAACCCGGCATTACGAAGCGCGCTCGCAACGCCTAGGCCACAGACGCCGCCTAACCCATAATACCCCTAGAATAGTGGACTTTTCCAGGAGCTCTAGGATTTCCTTTGTTTGTGGTAAAGTAAAACAGTGATGATGATGATGATATTGATGATGATGATGATGCTGATGATGCTGATGATGATGATGATGATGATGATGATGATGATGATGGTGGTGGTGGTGGTGGTGATGATGATGATGATGATGATGATGATGATGATGATGATGATGGTGGTGGTGATGATGGTGAAATCGACCGCCATGATATCAGCAAACGTATCAAAAACAAGTGTTATTCTCATTAGCTGTTGGTCATGTCCCTTTAGACCTTAGCACCACGTATCCGTCAGCCCTACGGGGACAAGCAACGACTGCTGCGTGTCTTCGGGCCAAGCTCAGATTACCGTACTTAAAATAATAAACACGCTGGAAGTAACGCGTGGGTATTGAATGACACTTGATTGCGGAGGCCGGAGTTGCAGACAGAAATGTCTAGAATCGTTTTTGTTTTGTTTGATTGTAGTCAGGATGATCTGCAGGTGAGGGTTCTTTTCTGTTTAGCGACCACACCTCACATGATTTAGGAACATCCATTTTATGGGGGGCGGGCTGGGGGAAGGGTTATAGTTAGTGTTGAATGAATGGTGACCACTACTGAAACCTCCACCCCCTTTCCATAATATGGGATTTCCCTAAATCTCGCGTAATTTGGTGGCTTAAGAGAAAATGTCGGCGTCTGTGGCTTAGGTGTTGCAAACGCGCTTCGTAATGCCGGGGTGCCGGGTTCGATCCCAGCTGCGAGCCTTGCGCTTTGCGTTGGTTTCGACAGTGGTATCGTTTAGCCGACCGTCAAAAAAGCAATGGCAAACTACTGGACGTAAACTTGCCTAGAAAAACCACAACAGCCAAACAATTCTGGGGTTGGTTCTGCAACGTCCTGTAAAAGATACGCAACTAACAGAAAATTACCCAAGTGAATCCAGGGGCGCCAGGGTGGGGACGTAGGTACCTTTAGCCTCCCTGACTCCCATTTTTATCATGCGAGGCCAAGTCCCGGTTCTTTTATTTTATATCACCACATTTCGGGAACTCCGAGATAACGTGGGGAGTTTTAGGGGAAGTCCAATAGTTTAGGGGTGATAGGGTGGGAACTGAACACCGACTTACCTTAACCTCACCATATATAATATTAGGAAATTCCCACGAAATCTTGGAGTCCCCAAGATGGGGTGAAATAAAAGAAAAGAGCCTAAGCCCCTGCACTAAACATGTAAGACGCTAAGCTGCCCATTCCCAGCCAACTAAAGAAGTTCTCTTTCTAAGCAGATGTTTATACGTATGAAATTATTTCAAATATATTATTCTTAAAATTTTCCATTTAGTGATCTATTATTAGTAGGCATTTATACCAGGCTTGAGCATTTCGGCCCCTTTCTCCCAACCATAGAACAGTTGTAAGAGGACCGAGGTCCTCCACGCGACCCTTTTTGCTCGTAATGTTTTCATTCTGTCGGCCCGCCTAAGTGTGGTTGTCACTATGATGGTGGTGATGTTAGGGGTTTGGGGAAATTACACCCGGGTTCGGACGGGTTTCAAAGAACATTTCCATTGTTGTTGTTGTTGTTATTCTGGATACGTAGGTGCTTTGCTTAAAAAAAAAAACATTTACAAAAAAAAAAAAAAAAAACTTTTCGATTGAGTTTAGAACCGGTTAACGCGAAAAAGAAGAAGAAAACAAAACGGCACAAATAAAATGCTCTAAGTCCATTTGACCGAAATTGTTGAAATCCTGCACACTAAAGTAAAGTAAAGTTCCGAGTGCTGTGATATCGTTTCTTAATTCAACATTCAACTATTACTCTAGCATCCAGCACCTCCCAACACCAAACCTGCATCCTTGAAATAAAGTGTCTCAGAAATCTGAAGAGAAAAAAATATCCTAGCCTGCACAGTCTGTGGTGACAGCACTAGCCACGCGGCCCTAAATCATCAGGTTCAAATACCCGCTGCTTAAAAGTTTCAACTACAGACAGGAAAGACAACGTCAATCCAGCAAAGGCTAAGAAATAAGAGAAATGTCTAGATTAAACGCTTCTATAAACAGTTTTAGGATAAAGAAGATGGCGTTCTGTTGCACAAACCGAAAAAAAAGAGTGACAAAACAGGCATGGAAATAAGAAACAAATTTACTGAGAAAAACGAAGACGTTTAAGTGAAACCCTTGAACAATAGCCCATGAGATAGCTATATATAATAAATAAACAGACAATGTATTGATGGGTACTCATAGAAAGAAGTAGAAAGATAGAAGGACACACTAGACAACATAAAAATCGAGAGAGTATTTGGAGATGGAGGACTGGAGTCTGTATGGAATGCGGGCCTTATTTAACGTATAAACAACACGAAAGGATGACGATGATAGTGGTGATGGAGATATGTGAATGCGTGTATTAAAAAGATACAAAACACATAGTAAGCAATGTTACGTTCTCGAATTATCTTTGAAAGCCTAAATATATATTTTAAAAAACGTCTTTTAGACGTCTGAATTGGGGTGTCTTTGATTTCATTAAGATAACAAACCTCCACCCATGCTAGATAACTCGACATTTCTGTCGTAACTTCATCCTTCATTATCTGTCTTTATTCTGCCCTAAATATTATTTCAACCTTCTCTTTCTCGGCTAGAACGTTTTTGGGGCATTGATTCCCGCTTGTATTGAAAAGAAAAATAATTACAAAAGTTGGAGATGTGGGATTAGATGGCTGTAGGGTGCGGGGAATGTTTCAGGTTTTCCTATAGTGTTTACAGGGGCGCTGCAACCTGTGAGCGGATGGTGGCTAGGCGCGAGCAATTCGCACGTGTAAGAGTTGGCAGGTAGCGATTACACTGGAGAGGGTAATATGTGATGTTTTTATCATCGCCGCGTGGCTGTTGCGAGTATGCGTCAACAGCTAGCATTGTAGTACCAGTACCTGCTAGCTTTCATGCGTTACAATTTT
The DNA here is from genome assembly GCA_905116865.2 of Candidula unifasciata. Taxonomy (NCBI): domain Eukaryota; kingdom Metazoa; phylum Mollusca; class Gastropoda; order Stylommatophora; family Geomitridae; genus Candidula; species Candidula unifasciata. The sequence goes on along the minus strand of CAJHNH020000134.1, from coordinate 161,047 downwards.
TGTATGAGGGGTGTAAGCATACAGCGATCGATCTTTTCGCTATGACTGAGAGGTAAATATAGTAATGTCTTTGTTATCAATAGAATTTTCCTCTCTGTCCGACATCAGGGTGTCGGGTTCGAACTCAGATGCAGTCGAATTAGTAGCAGACAAACTTGTGTTGCTTTCGACAGTGGAATTGAGAACTGACCGTTCATTGGTACTGACAAACCAATTCGACGGGTGGGCTGCAATAGAGCTTCAGCACTATCTATCCCTAGCTCTTACTGTACACCCCAAAAGGCTGCCGTTCATCCATATCTGGATGTTATCCTCCCATTGTATCGTTATCATGATTTGAGAATCAGTTGTAAACACCTGTCATAACTGTAGCTGACTCCCAGAGTATGTTGTAAAAAGTGAAGACAGGCATGCTCGCTGCAGAGTGGCAAGCATCGCTTCAGAGGTTCCAAGTAGTTGGTGTCCTTTGGATATTTTCTCTAGGTAATGCTGGTGTGTTGGCGGAAAAAGAGCGGGCAGATAGACTGGCCGGTTCTGCACCACTTGGTGAATTGATGTATGACAAGTTAGACCTTGAGAGAGCCCTTTGAGTGAACATTGCGGAAGCACAAATAAATGACTAGGGTGTGAGGAGAATGTCGCTGCGGGGAGTTCCCCAGGGATCTGGTCGACGCTCAACACTCAAGGGAAAGGCGAGACGGATGTACAGACATTTACTGGTACCATCGGAATTGGAACTCATTCGTTTGCTACTGAAGACGGAGACTGGGCACTTACGGAAGTGTCCCGAGTGCTATGATGTCAATCGATTCCTAATTCAAACGTTCCACATTGTATCGTTATCACCTTTTCCAGACAATCGATATAGAGTGTCTTTATTTCTATTGCAGCATTCCGAATTATCAGCATCTATAAAGGGCATGACCTTCTCACCAACGTCACCAAGTTCGTTGCCCCTGACAACGTTTACAACATCAGCAATTTTGGTAGCAAGGCAAAGTGCTACGCAGACGTGGAGTCTGGAAGTCGGTACATCCTCTTCCTGACGCTCTTCGAGGGCCAGTTATCGGCCCAGTACGACGACTTGTTCGGGGCGGCATCTTTGTTTACCGAGGCAGATGAGGAGGAGATTAACAAGTATTTGGGTGAGTTTGATTGTAGATGTTTGTGCAACAATATGTTACTTCTACTGCTGCTGCTGCTATTATTACTGCTACTACAACTACTACTACTAGTTACGTCACAGCAACTGCTACTACTACTGTTACAAAATTTATGATGCGCGATTTGTTACTGCTTCTGTTGTTGCTACACCTACTCCTACTGCTGCTGTTAATGTTGTTGCTGTGTATCCTGTCACAGTACTACTATAATTCCTCTGCTTCTACTACTACTTCACCTACTACTCCTCCTCCTCATACTACTACTACTAATACTACTACTACTACTACTACTACTACTACTACTACTACTACTACTACTACTACTACTACTGCTGCTATAGCCGCTGCTGGCTGTTACTACTACTGCTGCTCTTGCTACTACTCCGATTGCTACTTCTGTCTCCTCTTCAACAACTACCATCACTACAACCACTAAAACTATTACTACATCTATTACTACTACTACTACTACTACTACTACTACTACTACTACTACTACTACTACTACTACTACTACTACTACTACTACTACTACTACTACTACTTTTGCTACTACATATCCTACTACTACTGCTGCTGGTGCTGCTGCTGCTGCTGCTGCTGCTACTACTACTACTGCTGCTGCTGCTGCTGCTGCTGCTGCTACTACTGCTGCTACTACATATCCTACTACTACTACTACTACTACTACTACTACTACTACTACTGCTGGTGCTGCTGCTGCTGCTGCTACTACATATCCTACTACTACTACTACTGCTGCTGCTGCTGCTGCAGGGCTGTGCGATAGGTTTGCTCAATATAATACAAGTCTTCGAAATGCAACTCCTTACATTTTCAAACTGTATTTTGATTTCACTGCTTTGGCCGTCACCATACGGTGCCGCCCGATGCAGTCGAACTCTACATGATAACATAGCACGACCCTGATTGCTACATCTACTACTGTAAAATATTAATCATTTGGAAAGATCAACCAAAAACCGTCATACATTGAAGCCGATACACCCATATCTGTTTCCTGAACCGAACTTGCGAAGATCTTTAACCAGGTTATCAACTCCTAACACCTTTGACTCACACCTGACACCCAACCTTTGTCAATACCAGTTGACATGACACACCACACGGTTATCGACGATAGTGTTTTTTTTCCGCTTTTTTTTTCTTAGAAGTAGGTTTTGATTTCTAGTTTTTATGCCAAACTATAAAAAAAAAATAATATGTTCTAAGTTAGAAAAGACCCTGAATGTAATAGGTCATAGGTCATCAACTGCCTCATTGGTTCTAGAAATGGTTGCACCTGTCTTATGTGAGTTAAAAGACTACCACCACCGCTACTATCACCACCACCATCATCACTGCTACTAATACCACCACACTCACTACTAAAACTACCACTACCGTAACCACCACCATCACTAATACCACGACTAATACCGCTACCACTACAACCACTACTAACACTACTACCACCACTATTACCACTACTACTGCCGCTACCACTACAACCACTACGACCACCACTACCACTACTCCTGCTAAGAATACCACCGACCCCAACAACAACAATTCTGAACATTGGCTAGTAAACTGCATCTTATCCCCGGAAACTGAAATATTTGGGCCATATCAAACCCCTTTGGCGAATTGGGCAAAATAACCTCTCTACGACGAGCATCTAAAGATGACTTTCGCACCACGTTTTCGGCTAACAGACGACATCAGTTGTACTCGGATTGCGCGCTGTCAACATTAGTTGCTGTTACGTTGTTATTGGTAAAAGATGTGTGTGTGTGTGTGTGTGTTTTTTTTTTTTTTTCTGTTTGCACAAGTTAGCCCTTATTATGTCTCCCCCCCCCCCCCCCCCCCCCCCCAAGTTCAAGGCTTTTAGATGTTTTCCCGATATTTTTAAATGATATTTTTGTGACCAGGGAGGGAAGGGTCTCATGAGGTACCACCAGAAAGAAAAGAAGGTTTAAAATCCCTATTTTACTCACTTGGGGAAGAATCTTGGAGTCGCTATCACAGAAACAGTGTGTATAATTTAGTCCCTACATATCTGATCGCTTGGGAACCGAAAACCCCAAGGAAAATTGTTACTTGACAGTAAGAAAACAACCGAGAGTGAATAGGTGAGACAGACAGACCATCGCTTTCTATTTTCTCTTTCGCCCACACAAAAATCTTCACAATTTCCTCACAGCCTTGTTTTTATAATCATTATTATAACTTTCCTCTCGCCTCAAAAGACATGACTTCCCCCAAAACATTGTGAAACTTAGAAGAGAGTATAAAAAAAAGTGTAACTGTCGTCACAGTTGAAACGAAACAAAATAAAGAAGTCCAGACATTGGGGCGCCACTGGGACGTTAAATATAGCGGTGGAAAGACAACAGTGGGGAAGGTAGAGGCCGAATGATACAGTCTCCCGTACGCTCAATGGAAGTTGGCTCCCGTAAAATGTCGAAAACTTTGAAGGGGAATTTTTTGGAGTTAATGTTGTAAATCTGTCGATTCATCTTCGTGAACTAAGGATGTTGAACTCCTTTAAGATTCCATATTTGTTTCTCGTTTTAACTCTTTGAGGGTGAGAGGTTGTTTAATGTTGAGTGCCAAGGTTTTCTGTCTTATCTGGGGTTGTCAGGTTTTGGAAATAACTACCCGGGCTTCCAATTCATCATCATCATCATCATCATAAACGTCATCATCATTAGGCGGGCAGGTCTTGCTGGTCACAATCGCCATCGCCATGGGCTCTGGTTTCCTGAACTTCCTGTAGCACACTTGAACTGCAGATTTAGAAAATGGTGAGTGGCTGATCCCGGAGAACTTCTTGTACACGTGGTCACGTAATCGGTTGTGCCCTGTGGATGGGGCCCTTACCATAATTACTCACAGGAAATACATGTGTATTTATGGGAAGTCGTTTGACATACACAGATCGGGGTCCTTTTGCTGGTGGCGCCTACCTGGCAAGTGCCCAGCGGGTCCTTGTGTTGGGGCGGCCCTGCCTGAGACGAACGTTGATGAGAAAGGCCAATGGCGCTAGAACAGATTCCATCCATGATATTGCAACGATTACATAGGACAGAACAGACTAGAAGGACGGATTGTGAACATTGAATGGAGATAAACGGCACAACCGGTCATCCCCACAGTTGCTCCGTTCCTGCGCCAAAGCAAATCACACAGAATGTCCACCACTGTTCGTTGTGAAAAATATTGACACAGACTGCAGAATCAGCAAAGACAATAGCACACATGCTCAGTAAATGACAGTAAATGCATAAAGCATTCGTCAGAAGTGTCAACACGTACAGTCCAACACTGGAAATGCAGTTCATCGTCGGTGGAAGCAACAGTTAAACAGATCAGTAGTTGCACACGCAATTAATCACACAAGGCACCATCAGTTCAAGATAAAGCGTACTAGCTATGTGCACATGTGGTAAGTTGCAGCAGACAGCAGAAGATGTACTCCAGGACTGCACCGAAAATGACACACTATTAAAAACCTTTTAGCAAGACAGAACAACAGTGGAACGTGAACTCTATGGACCACTAAACGAACTAATAACAACAGTAAAATGTACACGAGAGACAATATGTCTTTAAAAGAACCTTTTTCAAACTAGCAAAAAAGAGGAGGAGGGAAGAGAAGAAGAAGAAGAAGAAGAAGAAGAAGAAGAAGAAGAAGAAGAAGAAGAAGAAGAAGAAGAAGAAGAAGAAGAAGAAGAAGAAGAAGCAGAAAAAGAAGAAGCAGCAGCAGCAGAAGGAGAAGAAGAAGAAAAAGAAAGAAAGAAAGAAAAAGAAGAAGAAGAAGAAGAAGAAGAAGAAGAAGAAGAAGAAGAAGAAGAAGAAGAAGAAGAAGAAGAAGAAGAAGAAGAAGAAGAAGAAGAAGAAGAAGAAGAAGAAGAAGAAGAAGAAGAAGAAGAAGAAGAAGAAGAAGAAGAAGAAGAAGAAGAAGAAGAAGAAGAAGAAGAAGAAGAAGAAGAAGAAGAAGAAGAAGAAGAAGAAGAAGAAGAAGAAGAAGAAGAAGAAGAAGAAGAAGAAGAAGAAGAAAAAGAAAAAGAGGAAGAGGAGGAAGAAGAAGAAGAAGAAGAAGAAGAAAGAAGAAGAAGAAAAAGAAGAAGAAGAAGAAGAAAAAGAAGAAGAAGAAGAAGAAGAAGAAGAAGAAGAAGAAGAAGAAGAAGAAGAAGAAGAAGAAGAAGAAGAAGAAGAAGAAGAAGAAGAAGAAGAAGAAGAAGAAATAAAAATAAGATCAAATGTTTAAATAAAGGCTTAAAACGAAAAAGCCAAGAAACTCAAGCCCCGATGTTGAGTACTTATGTGGCGAATAAATATTATTGAAAACAATTATGACTGATAAAAACACAATAGATGGTTTAAAGACAAGGCGTTTTAGACGAACCACCATATCCGTCAACATTCTATGGGTATTACTATTGCAGCGCCTACTGTAACAAGAATAACAAAAGCTATTGATGCTGCTGTTACTACTACTACAGTAACCACTGCTGCTGCTGCTGCTGTTACTACTACTACCACAACCACTGCTGCTGCTGTTACTACTACTACCATAGCCACTGCTACTGCTGTTACTACTACTACCACAACCACTGCTGCTGCTGTTACTACTACTACCACAGCCACTGCTACTGCTGTTACTACTACTACCATAACCACTGCTGCTGCTGTTACTACTACTACCATAAACACTGCTGCTGTTACTACTACTACCATAACCACTGCTGCTGCTGCTGTTACTACTACTACCATAAACACTACTGCTGTTACTACTACTACCATAACCACTACTGCTGCTGTTACTACTACTACCATAACCACTGCTGCTGCTGTTACTACTACTACCATAACCACTGCTGCTGCTGTTACTACTACTACCATAACCACTGCTGCTGCTGTTACTACTACTACCATAAACACTACTGCTGTTACTACTACTACCACTAACTGTTACTGCTACTGCTGCTGCTGTTACTACTACTACCATAACCACTGCTGCTGCTGTTACTACTACTACCATAACCACTGCTGCTGCTGTTACTACTACTACCATAACCACTGCTGCTGCTGTTACTACTACTACCATAACCACTGCTGCTGCTGTTACTACTAC
>CAJHNH020000134.1:144741-149741 GCA_905116865.2 Candidula unifasciata | reverse complement strand
CTGTCTGTCTGTCTGTCTGTCTGTCTGTCTGTCTGTCTGTCTGTCTGTTCATCCTCCCCTTCACCCATCTAGCGACTTTACATCAAGAAGACAATGAAGCAAAAGACTGAAGTCCTCAATACTATAACAAAAACGAAACAAAACAAAAATTCCCCCAAAAACCCAAACAACCTACTCAAGCGTGCAGACAGCAGACACCCAGAGAACCTCTTGCAGACGGCAAAGTCAAAATATAACGTGCTCTCTCTGAAATTCCCAACTAGAAACAATTTGTTTCGTTATTCGAAACCGACAAAGTGTTAACATGATGGCAGTTTTTACAGCTCGCCGCCCAAACATGTTTCTGACACGTCAATCCTGCTCGATTGTGAGTGTTGTTGTTGGTTGGTGTTGTTGTTGCTGCTTCTGTTGTTGTTGGTTATTGTTGGTTATTCTTGTTTCTGTTATTATGAATTGATTTGTACACGTAACGGAATATTTAGAAGAAAGAGTTGAGTTTAGTTCAGTTGATTCAGGAACCGACGTCACAGCACTCAGGGCATTCCCATAAGCGCTGCGTTTCAATCTTCAGCAGACAGCGAAAAGTTCCAATACCAATCGTGCCAGTATTATATGTCCGTCTTGCCTTTCATCTGAGCGTCGAGTATCCTCCAGAACCCTTTGCCACTCCCCCCTGCATCAATCTCACCAGACTGTGATGATCTATTTGCTCCTCCGAACTGTACACACGCTCTCCCACAAGACCCTAAACCCCCTTATCGTGCATCGATATTCACCAGACTGTGGTGAGCCAGCTATTCTGCTCTGCCGTTCATTTCAAACACACCGACCCCCCAGGTAAAGACCCAAACACGATACATCCCTTATCGTGCATCGATATTCCACCATGTTTGTTGTTAAGTTGTGCATGAGTTGTTATGCCATCGCAACTTTTCGGCTGAGTCCTGTAAATGCGTAAATCTGGAGTTCTTTCCTGCCTACCCCACACTGGACCACGTTGTCACCGGTCTCCGAAGTTTAAAAGATCCAGACAATACTCCCCATAGTAAGAAGAAACACTGTCAAATAAATACATGACCTACTTAAACAGGTACACTCTTGTATCAGTTCCTTTTCTTGGCGTTCCTCGGCTGTAAACTCAGGAGGGACAGTTTCTGGTTGTTCGTCCACTTCTGGAATTCAGTCTTGTTCCAGGACCTAAATTTTTGCTGTTGGTTTCCTCGCCTCTCAGACTGAAGCGATTCTTTTTTAGATAGATAAGGGAGACTTCATTCAGCCATTAAAGTGGCTAAACTTAATGGATGTAACCAGGGCCGGATTCAGCAATTAGAGTAGCTAAACTTGATGGATGTAACCAGGGCCGAATTCAGCCATTAGAGTGGCTAGACTTTTGATGGCTGTAACCAGGGCCGGGTTCTGTCATTAGAGTGGCTAGACTTGATGTTTGTAACAAGGACCGGATTCTGCCATTAGAGTGGCTAGACTTGATGTTTGTACCCAGGGCCAGATTTTGCCATTAGAGTGGCTAAACTTGATGGGAGTAGCCAGGGCCAGGTTCTGCCATTAGAGTGGATAGACTTGATCTTTGTAACCAGGGCCGGGTTCTGCCATTAGAGTGGCTAGACTTGATGTTTGTAACCAGGGCCGGGTTCTGCCATTATAGTGGCTAGACTTGATGTTTGTAACCAGGACCGGGTTCTGCCATTAGAGTGGCTAGACTTGATGGGAGTAACCAGGGCACGGGTTCTGCCATTAGAGTGGCTAGACTTGATGTTTGTACCCAGGGCCGGGTTCTGCCATTATAGTGGCTAGACTTGATGTTTGTAACCAGGGCCGGGTTCTGCCATTAGAGTGGCTAGACTTGATGTTTGTAACCAGGGCCGGGTTCTGCCATTATAGTGGATAGACTTGATAGTTTGTAACCAGGGCCGGGTTCTGCCATTATAGTGGCTAGACTTGATGTTTGTAACAAGGACCTGATTTTGCGATTAGAGTGGGATAGATTTGATGGCTGTACCGTGGGGGCCGGAAAAAATGCTTTTTAAGTGACCCGACCTGATGGCGGTAATTCTGTCGTGTTTAAACTTTAAAATTCCCTAACGCACTAAAATGGCTGTACCCCAGGGCCACCTCCTCACCCAACCCTGAGCCATATTAACAGCATTATGTGCTTTTAGGCAGGCCAATGTATTGGTTTCCTACGACAGACCTTCATACGAGTGAACAGTTAGTTACTTGACATACTCATATTAGCATGAGATCTCTTTGTTCACTTGGCCCCAGGCAAGTGCCCAGTGGGCTCATCGTTAAGAAGATATTAGTATATCTGCACATGTATCTGTTGAGTGTTAAATTAGGAATCGACATCGCAGCACTCGGGACCCCTCCATAAGCACTCAGTCCCCATCTTCAGCAGCAAGCGAAGAGTTTTTAATTTCGATGGCACCAGTAGCTGTCTGACTGTATATATGTCTCGCCTTTTCCCCGACTGTTGAGCGCCAGCTAGTTGCTTTAATTCTAGACGCTCCGCTGTTTGCCTCTCTCCGGGCTCCGGCTCTGTGGCTTCTTCTCTCTCAGTTTTCTACTCTTCTCTTCCCATCCTCTCCGTTGCCACCTGAAGATGGTATAAAGCACAGAGCACGCACTCCGTAGCCTCGGTGATGATTTTTATTATTATTAGGTATGTGTGTGTGTGTGTGTGTGTGTGTGTGTGTGTGTGTGTGTGTGTAATTAACAAAATAAACAATAATACATTATAAAATACAGTTTCATGTATCGAAATTACACAAACTTACAGTAAGATAGAAAATAATGTATATTTGTATACACTTCCAATTTATTTACATGTGAAAATTGTATTCCTACTTTTTTTTTTAAATTTATCGTAAAGTCTTTTATCAGATCAGTGGTCTCAGAGCATGGTGTTTGCCTTGAGTGCTAGAAGTTCCTGATTTAATCCCCGGTAAGAGCTGGGATTTTATCGCGTGGACTTCTAGTAATTCCCCCTGGTCTCTGGGTAGTGTACGCCCGTGTGCATTGTTGCGCACGTAAAAAAAATCCCCTGGCAGTTGGAAATCGAAAAAAAAGTAGCCTAACAGTGCTGCCCGGGCAAAATTTGGAGTTTAAAAACCTTATCTACTTAAAGTATTTCAGGACCCTCGCCGGTGCTACAGAGTACATTGTGCTGAGCTTCTTCGCACTCAGACTTGAGTTTGAAGAAGAACGGAGCACTAATGGGTTAGTTACTACCCGTGTGCCATGATGTTGATCCGTTGTTCAAACCTCAAGCCTCAAAACCTTATCAGAGCCTCTAGTTTTATGCAACACGCCTGCCTCTATACGTGATAGAGACAAGACATCCAGCCTGTCTTGTTGCATTGCTATTCTAATGGGATTTTTAAACATACGTCAACCGGGGGAAATAAACGCTCAGCTAAAAGGCTACTGAAAATGTTTGTGATGCCCACGCCCAATAGAAGAGATTATCGCCAGTTCTAAAGCCACAAAAGAGAACCCACCAAATAAGCCGCCATCTTCACGGACAGCTCAACAACGATCGCCAGCCCTGATAGACAGCCACGATGTGACCCAGCCCATCCCCGTTCCAGGCCGCCCCAGGCAAATGGCAGCCCCTCTTAGGGCTGCCCCACCCTCTCCCAACAAGCCGGACTACACCAGCCAAGCCTGATCGAGCAGACATGACGCAGCAGCAAACACTCAAAGTTAGGCGAGAAATGATCGCCACAACGGATCGAACTATATCAGATAGCAAAGAAACCGTCCTCAATAAAGCAGGCCTTAGGGCAGCTGAACGAGGTCCATATTTGACCCTTTAGTTTTTTTTGTCTACGATTACGATAACGATCTGTGATGCCCCCTCAATTTATGATGCCCTAAGCATGCGCTTAGTGTGCTTAATATTTATTCCAGCCCTAGCCGTAACTTCCAAATCGAAGTTTCTCTCCTCCGCCAAGGACAGTCCTAGAGAACAACCACAAAATTACAACCTGTGTGATGCGATTGTAAGATATGCGGCGGGATAAACAGGGAGAGAGACAACCACCAATTAAGGTCTAGAAATTATTGACGGCAAAATAGAACATCAAAGACGATGCAAAAAATGTTCTTTAGTCTATAAAATTATTGTCTTAAATAATTGAAGACCAACTTATACAGTACTTATAAAGACGGTACAGACAATCTGTACAACACCCGTTCTCTGTCCCCCTAAACTGAGGTAATATCTGGAAGAGAAACAGGGAAAGAAACAAACAGGAAGTCTTTTTTACAATAGAGTTAAATAGATCTAGAAATATCTAAAATAAAAATAGTACACGAAAGAACTGTATAGTGTATGTAATACTTACCATATATGCGTCCAATCTGAAGTTGAAAACTTAGATCGAATAGAAATATATGTAAATGAATTGTATAATGAATGTAATACTTACGTCCAAAGAATTGTATAATGTATGTAATACTTACCTCGTCCGCTCTGAATTGTATAATGAATGTAATACTTACCCCGTCCAATCTGAATTGTATAATGTATGTAATACTTACCTCGTCCGCGCTGAATTGTATAATGAATGTAATACTTACCCCGTCCAATCTGAATTGTATAATGTATGTAATACCTACCTCGTCCAATCTGAATTGTATAATGTATGTAATACTTACCTCGTCCGCGCTGAACTGTATAAACAACAAAAATGATAGCCAATTGAAACAGTTTGAGAACCCCTAGTCTAGCTTACGAGACATAGACAAATCGGTCTATTGACACAGTGATCCGCTAATGTGCTGCAAATTGACAAGTATAGATTTCTAACCCGTTCCGTGTGCCATACGTCTATGGAGGGCCGTTATCTGCCAGAAAATGCCTGGTCTCACCCTGTGTCTCTGGGAGGCCCCCGCTGACCTCGCCGATTAAACTCTTTAGGGGAAAAGGTCCAGGGCAGTGGTCTAGTCGTTTTTAAGGCACATCAATGATAATAAAA
>CAJHNH020000134.1:52500-142099 GCA_905116865.2 Candidula unifasciata | reverse complement strand
GCCCCTGCAGAAAAGAAAGTCAACTGAAAAAATGGATGTGCGTGCAGCACCCAGTTCCTGAAACAGGACTGTAGTCCAGAAGTGGACGAACAACCAGAACTTTCCGTCGGAGTTTACAGCTGATAAAAGCGAAGACGAAGAAGAATTCAACGGAGACATCAGGTTAGTCACTTTTTACATGTTTATAACATGATCCTCATCACTATCAATCAGCAGATCCTCTACAGAACGTCGCTCTTGTCATGCCACACCAGAATGTCTCTCTTTCTCTAGCAAATTCGCCAGCCCTATGTGCTTTCATAGCCAGTGCATCTTCAGTGTCTTAGTATCCACCTTCACGGAGGTCTGCCTGTTCCTAATTCAAGTTTAGGAACAGTGAGTCTATTACCCCTTCCTTCCCTACCCCACACACACAACCACACACACAATCACAAACGCGCTAACACAAATGGGGCTAAAGCATTGGTACTGCTAGCCTACAGCGGAGTAACTAGATCACTGCGTAACCCGACATGGCCCATGATGATTATCTCCCAAAAAAAGATGGTCCCACAGGTCTAGCCCCAAATCCCTTGTTGACTCTCTCATTCGGATGCGCTCGAGATGTTAAACAGCGACAGTCGTTGCTTGCTCCCGTCCAGCTTCCGTTGTCTATTCACACGGTTTCGAGAATAGGTGGCAGTCTTTTGATACCGGCACGGAACACGGAAATATAGGACAGAGTGTTTTCACACAAAGCGTCGGCACACGTAAGTTTGAGCCAAGAGGTATTTGCGGGTTCGCTTCCTCACGGTGTCAAATTTGTTTGTTTTCAGTTATTGTTGCCCCGTCTGCTGCTCCTTTAGATGTAATCTTTGTCGACAATTCCTCCCCCCCCCCCCCCCAACCCTACCGCCTCAACCCGTTTTTTTTAGAGACGAAAATGTTTTTATAATTTCAAAGGACCCGTTTTCTTTTTCATTTATTTTAGAATGTTGAGTTTTAAGAGAATTCTCAACAGCTGTATCAATCTTATCTTGATATACGGAAGTGAATCATGGATAACTGGTAAATTAGTGAAAACCTACTTGGAAGCTGCGGACATGTGATTTTATAGACGAATGATGAGAATACCCTGGACAGGTTAAAAAAAAGAAAAAGACTTATCTAGATGTCTTAGAAGAAACTGACTCACGAAGAGACCTGATTACCCACAACATAAAGAGACAATCTACATTCTTTGGTCATGTGATGGAAAGGATAAAACTGGAGTTCATCGTGACGGTAGGAAAGTTGGAGGGGAGGAGAGGCAGAGGGAGACCGAGAGAAAAGAAGCTGGACAGTTTTACATCGTAGCATGGAGGATTACCTGTATCAGAGTTGATTGAAAGTAATGCACGGGAGAGAAAGCTGGGGATAGACATGACCACCAATGTCACATGGCATGGACTTTTAGAAGAAGAGGGTTAACCAGTGCTGGATTTAAGCATAGACTAACTAGGCTGCAGCTTAAGGCCTCACTGTCTGCAGGGAACTGAACAAACTCCTGTTTCTTGTTCACAAATACTGTTTTCTTTTAACAGAGCATTCTAAACGAGTTGAACATCAAGGAGAATTGGCACATTAACAGCATCCCGCCTCTTGAGTTGAAGTATTTTAGCCACATCAAGCGTCATGGTGGCTTGGACAAGTCGGTGATGGAGTGTGTCGTTTGTGGAAGGCGAGGCAGGGGTCGACAATCGCGACGATGGATACAGGACAAGTAGCATTCACACCGATGCACATGGGGCCGGAGAGCTGGCTGGGGAAAGGGATACTTCCAAGCGTGCTTTGAAGAGAGCGACGTTCTGTAAAGGACTTGCTGATTGATATTAGACTTTAATCAGAGGATTGTATAATTTATGTGATTTTGCAGACACATTCTTTATCAATTTCCTTTAATAGGAGGATTATATAAAAGTTAACATTTTTTTTTTCACGCCTTGGGCGCATCGGGCATTTGGAAAGAATACCCCATATTTTCACAGACTAATCGGCACTAGGTGGGTAATGTGGTCAGCATTACGCCGGCTGTCTTTACTTCTCCAGGACTTACATCCATATATTGTTTTCTTTTGATATTTTTTCGTTCAGGATAAATATGCCTGTCTGTTGCTATTTTGGTTTCATCTATCGACTCGTTTTTCTTCCCCTTCGTTTTCTTATTCTTTTTCTTATCTTTCTGCTCTCCTCTTTTTCCTCCTCCAGCCCCTCCCCTATTCATTTCTTCCTTCTTCTTTTTCTTCGAGTTCACCGGCTATCATTTCCTCGTCTCTGTGACAGATGTATTCAAACAACGTTGGACACAATGTTTTTATTCGCCTTTTACGACATGCTTACTAGGGGGCAATAGGTATACCCCCCCCCCCTCGCCCCTGTCCCCCTTGAATCTACACGTGTCCACCTTTTACTTTCTTGGCACTTTCTGACCTGAGCTAGCGACCTCGTCCATATTCTCAATGGGTCTCGTGAGGGTCTGCATGGCGAAGTGGTCAAGCTGTTTGCCTCGCGCTCTGAAGGTCCTTCCGTTCACTAGTGCAATTTTTGCAGACATGCCCGGGAAGTGTCGCCGAGATTACGAAGTTCGTGCTTTGTGCGGACGCTCTCGTCAGGCGGCTAGCCGTTTTTCGGAGAAAGACCGAGATATCGGGGATAAAAAGAGATGAAGAGAAGTGGCTTCTGGCGGTTTGAGCCTTTTATCGTTGATCTCCAAGGTGTTTCCGTTTGCCATGTTTTTGCTTGTTGGTTGTCTAGATTTGTGCCATGCAAAAATAAGGCCACATCATCATCAATAAGTGCCTTGCAAGCTGGCGTAGGTATTCATGCAGCTTCCCTGAATTCAGTCTTTGGTGTTCTGGATAAATCCCCGTGATGATATTTCTCCACTGTCTTAAGCCATTCATCATCGTTTCTCTTGGTCAGCCTCTGCATCTTCTACCTGTGATCTTTTCAGTTGTTACGATATTTTCCAGTGCTCCTTTTTCTCAGACTGGGTGGAAAGTCTGGTTTTCTCAGACTGGGTGGAAAGTCTGGTTTTCTCAGACTGGGTGGAAAGTCTAGTTTTCTCAGACTGGGTGGAAAGTCTAGTTTTCTCAGACTGGGTGGAAAGTCTAGTTTTCTCAGACTGGGTAGAAAGTATAGTTTTCTCAGACCGGGTGGAAAGTCTAGTTTTCTCAGACTGGGTGGAAAGAGATGGCGGCGGGATCTAAGTCCGCCTACAAATTGTGTGGGGTCGGGGGGCGTTCTCAAAGGCCCAAAGCCACCAAGTACTGGCGTTCATGGCGCCATAATCTATGGTTGAGTACACGAAACAGTTGACAACTCTCATTTTTAATGTGTTGTTTATCACTCTGGATGTTAATATTTTTCAACGCCCCCACGATATCGGCGTTTTTAATAGACATTCCGTCAACTGAGAACACTCATTTACTGCCCCTGCTTCGGCGGTTAATGTCCATTAAGCCCTGTGTATTATCGCTAACTATTCCGGCCCCCATTTGTCCCATAGACATTCCGTAACTAAGTCGTCAGTCTCCCCGCTAAAAGTCCCCTGTTTAGCCCTGAATAGATTGACTGGCGACAGCGACCGACAGGACATTGAGGGCTGTTCGGGACATACTGAAGTGGAAGATTAGCTTTGGAGCTTAATAACCCGAAGCCGTTTCGCACAAATCAAATTGTCTGTGCATGTCTGGGAGACGGTAGTGTTATTTTTTCGGAAGGTTTACTGAACCGTTGAATAATGGTGGGTTTGGATAGGACAGTGGCGTCGCATCCCTGTGTTTACGTGGGCATCCAGTTGTGACGCCAAGTGAATGAGAGGGCTAGTTTGTTATCCAGAAGAATAGAGCAATTACCGACCCAGTCAATCACAAACCTAATCAAGCAGATACTTAATTTCGGTTCAGTGAGACGAACCAACAGCATGCTGTGATTATGTCAGCCCCTGTCTGTTCTGTCCTAGCCTCCAGACCAGTGGTTCTCAACCTGAGAGGCGCGCCACCTGGGCTGCAATGGAGTTTCAACGTGGCGTCAAGCAATTTTGAAACTGTGTACATTTGTACTTGTAATGATCTGTAACAACGGCGATTAAATGCCTTAGAAGAGCTGCAGGAGTTTCACAGAAAGGCAGAATACGAAATCACGAAATCAGACGAATGCTAAAGCCAGTCTTAAAAGTCATCAAAGAACAACAAATGAAGTCGTCTGGACACCTAACAAGAATGCCCTGGAACTATCTGCCACAGCAAGCCACACTAAAACGTTATAACGGGTGTAGAGCGAGTGAAAGACCTCGGAAAAATGGAGTGATGGCATTAAAAACAGCGTTACAGAAATGAACATCAGTCTTTATAGTACTCTTGACAGAGCTCATCAACGAATGTTACATCTCCCCCCGTCACTTCCCTGAGGTACAAGGCGGAAGAGAAGGAGGAGGAGGAGGAGGAGAAGAAGAAGAAGAAGAAGAAGAAGAAGAAGAAGAAGAAGAAGAAGAAGAAGAAGAAGAAGAAGAAGAAGAAGAAGAAGAAGAAGAAGAAGAAGAAGAAGAAGAAGAAGAAAAAGAAGAAGAAGAGAAGAAGAAGAAGAAGAAGAAGAAGAAGAAGAAGAAGAAGAAGAAGAAGAAGAAGGGAGAAGAAGGAGAAGAAGAAGAAGAATAAGAAGAAAAGAAGAAGATGAAGCAGATTCAATAAGTGTAGATTCCAGATATTTCGCATATAGGTCATTTGACCTGGATTATGTCAAATATTAAAGGGGCGCCCCCTGAAAAAAATGTGAAACCCACTGCTCCAGTCTTCTGCAATGTCTGTTTTAATTCCTTTCTGTTATCAGTGATCAACTTGTTTTATCCGAAACGTCTCTTTAACGATGTTTAGTCGCGCCATTTGCACTTATCGGACTTTAAGGCTATTTCAGGAATGACGTCATCTGGTTTTAAATCCAAGGGATTAGTCCTTACAAAAAGGGTCTTGATCGCTGATTGGGCATACACGTACAGGTTTTGTATGTTTGAAAGGTCTCATTTGGAGGCAGCAAGGATGATCCTCTTTCTCCTCCTTCTTCATTGTTTTCTTCTTCTTCATCATTGTTGTTGTTGTTGTTCTTCTTGTTCTTGTTCTTGTTCTTCTTCTTTCTTCTTCTTCTTCTTCATTGTTTTCTTCTTCTTCATCATTGTTCTTCTTCTTATTCTTGTTCTTCTTGTTCTTCTTGTTCTTCTTGTTCTTTTCTTCTTCTTCTTCTTCTTCTTCTTCTTCTTCTTCTTCTTCTTCTTCTTCTTCTTCTTCTTCTTCTTCTTCTTCTTCTTCTTCTTCTTCTTCTTCTTCTTCTTCTTCTTCTTCTTCGTCCTCTCCTCCTTCTCTTTCTTCTTTTTCTTTTCTTCAACCTCCCTTCCCCACTGCCCCCAATAATGAGTTGACCTAAGTTGGTTCAAGAACCTACATCATAGCACTCGGGGATTCCCATAAGTGTCCCGTCCCTATCTTCAGCCAGCGCAGAGTTCCGATGCCAAGGTGCCAGTAGCTAGACAATTGTTATGTTCAATTGTTTGTCATTGCAAATCACAGTGCAAAACAGCATAAGACGGTCTGCTGCCAAATCGTCTGCAGCTGGGGATCGAACCTGCCACCTCGGCATTAAGAAGCGCGTTCTCGACGTTCGAGCAACAGATGCCGAGAACTTGGGCCAGCAAGAAACAATGCGAAAGTTTGCCACTGCTGGAGGGCTGTCGGATCATCAACTTCTTATTTGTGTACGGCAGTGGGAATCACCAGCGGCTCATCTATGGAGGGCTTTAATGATCACCATCGACTCATCTATGGAGGGCAGTGGGGATCACCAGCGACTCATCTATGGAGGGCAGTGGAGGGCTTTAGGGATCACCATCGACTCAACTATGGAGGGCAGTGGGGATCACCAACGACTCATCTATGGAGGGCTTTAGGGATCACCATCGACTCAACTATGGAGGGCAGTGGGGATCACCATCGACTCATCTATGGAGGTCAGTGGGAATCACCAGCGGCTCATCTATGGGGGGCTTTAGGGATCACCATCGACTCAACTATGGAGGGCAGTGGGGATCACCATCGACTCATCTATGGAGGGCTTCAGGGATCACCATCGACTCATCTATGGAGGGCAGTGGGAATCACCAGCGGCTCATTTATGGAGGGCTTTAGGGATCACCATCGACTCATCTATGGAGGGCTTTAGGGATCACCATCGACTCATCTATGGAGGGCAGTGGGGATCACCATTGAATCATATATGAAGGGCTTTAGGGATCACCATCGACTCATCTATGGAGGGCAGTGGGGATCACCATCGACTCATCTATAAAGGGCAGTGGGGTTCACCATCGACTCATCTATAAAGGGCAGTGGGGTTCACCATCGACTCATCTATAAAGGGCAGTGGGGTTCACCATCGACTCATCTATAAAGGGCAGTGGGGTTCACCATCGATTCATCTATAAAGGGCAGTGGGGTTCACCATCGACTCATCTATAAAGGGCAGTGGGGATCACCATTGCATCATCTATGGAGGGCAGTGGGAATCACCAGCGGCTTATCCGTGGAGGGCTGTTCTGTTTTCAGCTTTGTTTTTATTTACATTTTTTTTAATGATTTCGCGGCCCACCAAAACAAGAGAGAGGATTTCGCGGCCCACCAAAGCAGGGGAGATTTTTTTGAATGCACAACAAAACAGGGGAGATTATTTCGTGACCCACAAAACGGGAGATTACTTCGCAGCCAACCAAAACTGGGGAGATGATTTCGCGACTCACCAAACAGGATTTTTTCGCAACCCGCCAAAAGAGGGAATATTATTTCGCGGCCCACCAAAACAGGGGAAATGATTTCGCGGTCCACCAAAATAACGAATATTATTTCGCAGCCCACAAAACGGGATATTACTTCGCGGCCCACCAAAACAGGGGATATTTCTACGCGGTCCACCAAAACAGCGAAGATTATTTCTCGGCCCACCAAACGGAATATTACATCACGGCCCACAAAAACAGGGGAGATCACTTCGCGGCCCAACAAAGCAGAAGAGAATATTTCGCGGCCGACATGAAAACTCACCCAACAGAGAAACAAAAACAAAAAAGCACAAAAAATGCAGATAGTAGGGTTCCTTATTTATAACGTACCCCAAACACGAAATACCTGTGGGAAATCCACAGCTGACCTGACAGTCCATTATTTAAAGGGGTGGAAGTGTGCTGTTGTGTGGTTTTTTTTTTTTTTTTTTAGTGTTCATCTAGTGTTTTCTAATCCTAACCCTAACCCCAAACTTGGCTGTAGATAAATCGCGAGAAACTACAACCTGAACACCCTAGAATTTATTGGGAATGTCTGCCGTGACGTCATGGGTAAGTTATAAATTAAGTACCGATAGTAGTTTATTTGTTCAAACCAATATAACAAAATTACACATTTTTAGATGATGAGACATCTTTTGATTCCTCTTCTTCTTTCTTGACTGGCTGTAAACTCTGGCGAAACGTCCTGGTGGTTCGGCCGCTCGGGCAGATACACTCCAAAGTCTAAGGAAGTAGTCAATTAGTCCCCAAGAAGGTCTCCGTGATTAAGGGGTCATACTTTTTGCCTGGCCCTCTGATAATCATGGGTTCGTTTCACGGAGGCGACTTTCAGTTCACGCGTGCTGTTTTTACGGCGATTCACGGGGATCGTCACCAGAGCTTAGAAATTCGTGCTTTACGTGGCGCTATGTACAATTCGCTATCATTTCTGGTCGAGCCAAAAGGGATAATCTGAGGCAATGAAGTCGATACTCTTGGCTGAAACTTTAACTTACAGCCAGAACCTAAACGCTCCTTTGGGCGGTGAGCTACTTTATGACAAATTTGGATGTGGCGAAGGTTCGCTGCGATCAAATGGACAATAGAACAGAGAATCCATATCTTGCACGACTTAATCAGCTAGGGATGAGCAGAGGTTCTGGAAGACGTTCAACCCTAAGGACAAAACATGGGCGTGTGTGTGTGTGTGTGTGTGTGTGTGTGTGTGTACACACACACACACACACACACACACAGAGAGAGAGAGAGAGAGAGAGAGAGAGAGAGAGAGAGAGAGAGAGAGAGCCATCATGCTGTAATTTAATGTTAAATGTTGAATGAAGAATCGACACAACAGCAGTCAGGACACTTCCTTCCTTAGGTGCTCTGTCCCTATCTTCAGCAGCAAGCTAAGAGTTCCGATTCCGTTGGCACCAGTAGCCGTCTGATTGTATATCCGTCTCATAACTCCCCTGAGTGTTGAGCGTCGGCTAGATCCCCTGGTAACTCTTCGCAGCCCCATTCTCCTTGGACAGTAATGACCCCTCCTTCCCCCCCCCCTTCCCGCTTGGGTTCCGGGGCCCCATTGTGGGGAAAACAAGAATAGACCCACTGCCTCCCCAAAAGCATGTCGTAAGAGTCGACTAATTGGGGAGCTTCCTTTAAAGTCGGAGTGCATCTGCCGGAGAGGCAAGGAACCAACAGTCTGTATTTAAGAGAATGAGATCTGTAAAACTGATGCACATGCAACACTCAGGTTCTGGAGCAGGACTGCAGTTCAGTAGTGGACGATCAACCAGAACTTTCCGCCAGAGTGTACAGCTGGTGAACGAGAAGAAGAAGAAGAAGTAATGACCTACCTGCGCCTCCGCACTGTTCACTGGTTCCCAAAGGACCCTCAAAATATTTAGCTTGTCATTCATCAATTTTATGTTATGCTGTGTTATCACAATCGACGTCACTGCACATTGGGCACTCTCATGCGTGCTTAGTCTCCCGATGCAGCAGCCACTCCAATATATACTTCTACTAATTGTTCCCATGAGAGATTGGTTATAATGTCTCCAGTCTTCCCCTCGAAGGCGGCGTATACGTGCTTCACCATGCTCTACTCCCATGTCACGCAATTGTGTTAGTGTCAGAGATTCATCACTATCCACTTGCCCATCGTTAATGCTATCTGCTCCCTCTATGGTGAAATTGGTACTATTAGCATATTAACTCTTCGTTAGCTAATGAGGAAGAGAGACCGAACACTCGTGGGAATGCCCTGAGTGCACTGATATTATTTCTAGCCTCATTCCTTCACCCTAACAAAACAAAACAATACCACGAATAACCTAACCATCAAAGGAACTACAGACATCCCCCACCAGAGGATCACATCTCTTCCGCGTGAAATCCTTTCAGGCACCTTCAGCTTCTCGATTTCACTGTCTTTCCCATAGCTCGGCATTGAAACCCCACTCTCTTGTGTTGATGGGCATTGATGTTGGGCGGCACGCCCGCCATGTTTTACCGGTGTAATGTTACTTGGCTTTTATCTGATCGGCGTGAACTACGAACGTGGTTGTCGACAGCACGGGCGCTTTCAGGGCGTTTGCCGGGCATTTTCTTTTGAGGGTCTAATATATTTGGTTTCACCGGTTTGGTTTGCTGTGACGAAATTCTAGAATTGTGAACAATGAGCGACACGGACAGACGATATTCTGTTTACATAGGCAAGGTTTGATTAGTTCGTAGATTTCCGATTTTTCACGCAGATATTTTTCTTCTTCTCCCCCCCCCCCCCCCCCGCTCTCTCTCTCTCTCTCTCTCTCTCTCTCTCTCTCTCTCTCTATCTATCTATCTCTCGTCCATTGTTTCCTGTCTCCTTCTTACTCTTTTCCACCTCCCCTTTCTTCTTCTTCTTCTTCTTCTTCTTCTTCTTCTTCTTCTTCTTCTTCTTCTTCTTCTTCTTCTTCTTCTTCTTCTTCTTCTTCTTCTTCATTCATCCTTAAAAAGACACAATGTCGTGTAGTTTGTCAGCTAGGCTGTGATGTTTGAGTCTTTCAGCACGACACATCTAACTTAGTCACTTTTACGACATACTTGTTAAGGGACAGTGGGTTTACCAACCCCCCACCCTTCCTGCCGCCCGACCTATCGTCCTAAAGGATGACCGAAGCCTCCACGGGTACAAATATATAGACTGAAACAATTGCAAACAAATGCCTATCAGTGTTGTGTGTAGTTCTGCAAAGCAAAAAAGCAGAGACGGACAGTACACTCATCATCATTATCATCACCATGTGCCATGTTATCTGGCGTAGACACTCGGTTCTGAGTATTTAAAATCAATTCCACCGACGATATTTCACCCTGCCAACGACAATATTCCACCCTGCAACAACGATATTCCACCCTGCCAACGACAATATTCCACCCTGCCACCGACGATATTCCATCCTGCCACCGACGATATTCCACCCTGCCACCGATGATATTCCACCCTGCCACCGACAATATTTCACCCTGCCAACGACAATATTTCACCCTGCCAACGACAATATTTCACCCTGCCACCGACAATATTTCACCCTGCCAACGACAATATTTCACCCTGCCAACGACGATATTCCATCCTGCCACCGACGATATTCCACCCTGCCACCGATGATATTCCATCCTGCCACCGATGATATTCCACCCTGCCACCGATGATTTTTCATCCTGCCACCGACAATATTCCACCCTGCCAACGACGATATTCCACCCTGCCACCGATGATATTCCATCCTGCCACCGATGATATTCCATCCTGCCACCGACAATATTCCACTTGCCACCGATGATATTCCACCTTGCCACCGATGATATTCCATCCTGCCACCGACGATATTCCACCTTGCCACCGATGATATTTCATCCTGCCAGCGATGATATGCCACCCTGCCGACGACGATATTCCACCCTGCCAACGACGATATTCCACCCTGCCAACGACAATATTCCACTCTGCCAACGACAATATTCCACCCTGCCACCGACGATATTCCACCCTGGGTTCTATAAAAATCTGTACGCTGCTAGTCGTCATTGCTTCTCGTGCCCTTTATCTAAAGTCTGTTTGGATCGTTTCACAAGCTTTTTCATGGCTTTCTTTGGTATAACCTCTCTGCCTCTCTCACCTGGTCTTGGCTTGATTTTTTTCACATGGACTTCTATTTTAGATCCAGAAGCCATGAGTTGTTAATCCTAAGGCTCGGTATTTTGGATATCGCAACCCTTCGGCCTTGATTCCATGATAAATACCGTAAATCTGGGAGAAATGTGGCTTTTCTGCCTAACCCCCGGGCGTGAACCCTGACCACAAGGAGTTCATCACCTAGTCACCGCGCAGTCCGATTTAGCCAACTACGCTAGAAAGCCGGGTCAAAGTGTAGCCTAACCGCGCTGCCTGGGCACAATTTTTAAATTAAAATGTACCCGAAAGTATTTTAGGATCCTCGCCGGTGCTACGGGTCACTGCGCTGAGATTCTTCAGACTCAGGCTTGAGTTATACGTACAGCGGAGCACTTATGGGTTACTACCTTTTTACCAAGATGTTGATCCGTCGTCTCAACCTAACATTGAAATGTTAATTCTACAGACTCCAACCGTGGCAGGAAAAACATTTGGGGAAAAAACACTTTAACAACTTCACCTAATCATTGTCGACTACTCCCCCTCGACGTGCAAATCAGCCTTCTCCACAACTTCATTGATAAAGCCATTTCTTCTCCCATTTCCCATTCTAGCGGAATTTACTAGGCTATTTCCAATTGTACCTCTGTTCCACAAGATACGACTGTCGTCTTTATGGGAATACCCGCCTTTATGGGAATTCCCTTCATTCTTGTACCCAGCTGTGAAAATTATCCGTTAACCGAGCCAATGGTGAGGTTTCTTATTGTCGTGGGTCTTAACTGCTCGAATGGAAGCAAATGGCGACCAGCTCACCGCTGCTAGGCCGTACATTTGAGCTCAATTGTGGTGCTAAGCAGAAAATTGATGGAACCGGAGAAGTTGATGACCGCTGTAGTTTAAAGGTTTATTTTTAAAACTCATTCTTTTCGTTGGCTGTTCTTACTGTGAGTCACAATCAAAGGGGTCAGGAGAAATAGAACTTGCTTAAAGGAGAGCTATCCAAACTGAGTTGGAAAAGGGGGGGGGGGGGGGTCTCTTCACATGGACTTCAAGTAATTTCCCTGGTCTCTTGGTGGTGAGATTGGACGCCCGTGTTGTGCATTTTTGCGCACGTAAAAAAAAAAAAATCCTTTGGCAGTTGGAAATCGAAAAGAGTAGCCTAACGGCGCTGCCCGTGCAACATTTCTGGAAAAGGCAGTGTTAAAAATCTAGCCAAAATATTTCAGGATCCTCGCCGGTGCTATGGAACCCATGCAATGCGCTGAGCAACTTCGGACTCAGACTTAAGTTAGCCGTTGAACGGAGCACTTATGGGTTACTACCCGTTGATCTGTTGTTCAAACCTCAAACATGGGTTACTACCCGTGTGCTATGATGTTGATATGTTGTTCAAACCTCAAACATGGGTTACTACCCGTGTGCTATGATGTTGATATGTTGTTCAAACCTCAAACATGGGTTACTACCCGTGTGCTATGATGTTGATATGTTGTTCAAACCTCAAACATGGGTTACTACCCGTGTGCTATGATGTTGATATGTTGTTCAAACCTCAAACATGGGTTACTACCCGTGTGCTATGATGTTGATCTGTTGTTCAAACCTCAAGCGTCAAACCTTTCCCACCTTAGTGTCGCGGCATTTTATAATCCTTTCCAAAAGTTGTGCCAAACTTTAAAAATCTGTAACCCAGTAACGGTTCGGCGTAAGATGTTGAAATTCAAAGTGCAACCTGTTAATAATCATGTGCTTATGAAAATTTATTTTAATATTAACAAACAGCATGTTGCCGTATTTGGGATACATTTAAAAAAGAAACGATTTTAAGCGAACAGCATGCTTACAGTAAACTGATCGACGGGAACTTTATCAATATATCAGATTGCTTGCGTTTTATGAAGTTTGACTCTCAGTGGGTTTTCTCCTGCATTTGTCTTCCCTGAGTTGCGGATTTTTCATTTTTGTGGGATAGGCTATCAAAATAATCAACACGCACTGCAGCACTTGTGAACTGATTCTTAAACGAGTATCAATTACTATATGTTCTATTTTTTAAGGTTACACAAATGATTAATAAGAAAGTAGCAGACCTTTACAGTTGTAAATTAAAAATGAAGACGTGGAAAATATCAAGTCACAAGCAAAAATTCGTGTTAATCCGCACAGGAGTTTTCGAGATATTTTTAAAGTGTGATGGCACGATTTTTGGAACGTATCATAGTATATTTGTTGCTGTGTGAAGGTTGTGTTGTGCAAGTGTAAAACAATGCATGTATATCTCTTATAAGGAGTTATTATAACCCATGGTTTGCAAGTAGCCTGAATATATAGTGTCGGGAAATGTTTGTTTGTTTTGAAAGTATCACCAAAACGCAGGTTTGAAAAGCTCTGAGTAAAGGTCAGGGTCGTACGGAAAATCCGGACATCGACTGGACAGAGAATGCGGTGCTCTCTGTTTTGCATATGATCAGCCAATCAGTTTCCGTCTCCACAGTAAAGGTTATCGGTTATCTGCAATGGATCTCCAAAATTCTCTCTCTTGTCTTGGTTGTACACTCTCTCAGTACCCATCCAGTACCCTCTGTAGAAATTTGAGTCTATTGTCATATCTTGGCCTCGGCGGAATAGTCATTTCCAACGCGCTTCCGGATTTCGAAATACCAGATTCGTTCCCATATGCACGCGATCTGATCGCAAACCTTTTTGCGAAAAATTTGACAATGGTGTTGAGCGAAGGCCGTTTAGAAAGCTCTGGCAAACTACTGAGCGTCAAATTACCTGGTTTAAAAAAATATGCTGGGGTGTTTCTTCACCATTATCAGACTTAGACATTGATAAAAGAACACGAGAGAAAACTAACCACCTGTGAGATGAGATGTTTGAGAAATAAAACCAGAAGAGATTGCGTGAGAAGCGACGTGATCACAAGATCTGTTAGAACAACATCCATCGTCAAATGTATTGAGAAACAAAGAATGAAATGGTTCGGCCATCTAATGAGAACGAAACTAACGATGCTGGCAGCAAGAGCGGACAACCTGAAAATCGAAACACCAAGAGGCAGGGGAAGACCGACAAGAATGTTGATTGAAGGAGTTACTGACACCTTGAGACTGCATAACATCACATTATGAACAGCGGCACAAGCAGATATTGACAAAAGAAAGAAAGAAGAAGAAGAGGTTTCTGCAACGTCATGTAAAGGATACGCAATTAACTTAAACGCTGGTATACCTGATTTACCATTGGCATGTACAATCTTTTTGTTTTTCTGTTCAATGTTGAATTAAAAATCAACATCACAGAACTCGCGACATTCCCATAAGCGCTCCGTCCCCATCTTAATCGGCAAACGAAGAGTTTCAGTTCCAGTGGAACTAGTAACATCCTGATTGTATATCCGTCTCGCCTTTCCCTTGAGTGTAGAGCGTCGACCAGATCCCCTGGTAACTCCTCGCAGCGCCATTCTCTTTAGATTGTGGTGATCAATTTGTGCTGTCGCGCTGTTCATTCTCTTCCAGATGACCCTTGCAACATCTAGCTTGTCATCTATCACTTCACCCCCAAGTGGTGCAGAACCAACCAGTCTGTCCGTCTGTACGCTTCCCAATACACCCGCATCACCTGGAGAAAATATGCAATCAACGCTAAGTGATGCTTGCCATCCTGCAGGAAGGTTATCTGTTCACCTTTCTCATCATGCTGAGTCGGTTACAATTATGGCATGTGTGTATAGCTCGTTCTCAAGCAAGTAGAAGGCTGCACTGTTTTTCTTTGAAGTAAGAACGGTTAGGAGTTATGATTTTAGTTACCTTTACGGCACTTCGGACATAGGTTCTCAGATTTCCCCTTCAACATATACATCAGCGTCCCGTGGTTGATAGTCCCAATCCTTTGCTGGTTAACAAGACTTCTTGTGCATCCGGTGTGCTTCTCGTGCCTGACTGTGCCGATGTTTACTCCCAGTTCTTGTACTCTTAGCAAAGATGTGGATGTGCTGCTCCTAATATCATCCAAACGTCCTACCTCTCTAATGACATTAACAATGTCTGCGTGGTCCATGGGCCAGCCCTCTGTAACTAAGGCAGAGACGGCTGCTCTGTCAGCTTTTTCTTAGATGAAGTAGATGAAGTAAAAACAGCAATGACATGGTAAAAAAAATACGGCGTTCTTCTTCCTTGCGTTCATCGGCTGTAAACTGTAAATGTTCGTTGTAACTTCATTTCTGGACTTCAGTCTTGTTCCTTGTTCCAGAACTCGCATTTTGTGTGCATACTTGTTTTACACATCTGATTTGTTTGTAAGCAGATTGTTAGTTCTTCACTTATCATGCAGATGCACTCCGACAATAATTAGTCGACTTTTACGACATGGCTGATATGAGAAGTGGTTCTATTTTTTAAAACGCAAACTAGGGCAGCCAGGAGTCGCCTGCGAATCGGAAGGTCGTGAGTTCGGGTCCTGACGGAGTCGGGACTTTTTTCAAAAATGACCTTGACTTCCAGGTCGACCCAGCCTTGAGTGGGTACCAGGTGCAGTTTTGGAAGTAAAGGCAGCCGGCGTGATGCTGACTACATCACCCACCAAGTGCCGATTGGTCTATAAAAATACTCGTCTAGCCCTGTATTCCCAATACAGCCGAAGGCATAGAAAATGGTCCTTTACTCGACTTTACAGACTGGGGCAGCTGAACCAAGCGCAGGAAGTGCTGGGGGAAGAACAAGACAATTATTCATCTGTTTAATATAGAGTTTACACCTGCTCTTCTTCAGGCTGGGACTCTTGGACTCAATGGACAACTTGTGGCGCCACCTGTGGGGGCGGGAAACAGCTCAGGACCCGCGAGTGTCCCAGCAAAAATGGAACCTCTTGCATAGGAGTAGAGAAGGAAGTCAGATCCTGCAATTTGTTTTCGTGTGAAGGTGAGTGCTCATTTGTTTTCGTTTATTTTGCATATATATATATATATATATATATATATATATATATATATATATATATATATATATATATATATATATATATATATTGTTTTTTAAACTTACTTAGCAGTTCCTACTTTATGACAAGGAGACACTCCATTATTCTTCCGTTCATGTACTAAGAAAACCCGAACAAAATTCATATCACTATTCTATGTAAAAAGTGAACAGACCAGTAGCTCGTATACGCATTAAATGCATAAGGCACCCGCCAGAAATATCAACACAAAAATTATTTTACTAAAATTGCAGTTTATCGTCAGTGGAAACAACAGTCAGGACATAACCAGCAGCTTTACATGGATGGCTGCATAAGGCATACCGCTAGATCATTGGCAATCTGCCGACCTCCATTCTCTGACAAGTAAAGGACCCTTTTCCACGCCTTCAGACGTATTTGGCATTTAGGACTACACATTACCATCCGCCGGTCCTGGACTACACAGGACCATCTGACGGTCCTGGACTACACAGGACCATCTAACGGTCCTGGACTACACAGGACCATCTGACGGTCCTGGACTACACAGGACCATCCGCCGGTCCTGGACTACACAGGACCATCTGACGGTCCTGGACTACACAGGACCATCCGACGGTCCTGGACTACACAGGACCATTCGCCGGTCCTGGACTACACAGGACCATCCGCCGGTCCTGGACTACACAGGACCATCCGACGGTCCTGGACTACACAGGACCATCCGCCTGTCCTAGACTACACAGGACCTCTGACGGTCTTGGACTACACAGGACCATCTGTCGGTCCTGGACTACACAGGACCATCTAACGGTCCTGGACTACACAGGACCATCTGACGGTCCTGGACTACACAGGACCATCCGCCGGTCCTGGACTACACAGGACCATCTGACGGTCCTGGACTACACAGGACCATCCGACGGTCCTGGACTACACAGGACCATTCGCCGGTCCTGGACTACACAGGACCATCAGCCGGTCCTGGACTACACAGGACCATCCGACGGTCCTGGACTACACAGGACCATCCGCCTGTCCTAGACTACACAGGACCTCTGACGGTCCTGGACTACACAGGACCATCTGTCGGTCATGGACTACATAGGACCATCTGACGGTCCTAGACTACACAATACCATCTGACGGTCCTGGACTACACAGGACCATCCGCCTGTCCTGGACTACACAGGACCATCTGACGGTCCTGAACTACACAGGACCATCCGCCGGTCCTGGACTACACAGGACCATCTGACGGTCCTGGACTACACAGGACCATCTGCCTGTCCTGGACTACACAGGACCATCCGCCGGTCCTGGACTACACAGGACCATCCGCCTGTCCTGGACTACACAGGACCATCCGCCTCTCCTGGACTACACAGGACCATCCGCCGGTCCTGGACTACACAGGACCATCCGCCTGTCCTGGACTACACAGGACCATCCGCCGGTCCTGGACTACACAGGACCATCCGCCTGTCCTGGACTACACAGGACCATCTGACGGTCCTGGACTACACAAGACCATCCGACTGTCCTAGACTACACAGGACCATCTGACGGTCCTGGACTACACAAGACCATCCGCCTGTCCTGGACTACACAAGACCATCCGCCTGTCCTGGACTACACAAGACCATCCGCCTGTCCTGGACTACACAGGACCATCCGCCGGTCCTAGACTACACAAGACTATCCCACGGTCCTGGACTATACCTGTATTTTTAAACCGTTCGGCGCTTGGCAGAGGATATGGTCAACACCACGCCGGTCGCCTTTACTTCCCTTCACATCACTTGATACCCGTTAAGGTTGGGTCGACCTCGAAGCCAAGACCAATTAATTTAAAAAAGCGCTCGGCGTCGCCCGGACCTGAGATTTGGGGGGGGGGGGGGGGTGGGGTGGGGGTGGGGGGAGGGCACACTGATGAAAATAATTCCAGGTGAAATCCACAGCTGACAGTTTCACACCAAACATTGAGCTCATTAACTGGACTATGGAAGTTTCAGGAAGATATGCATGATCTGGAGGAAGGCAGGCGTACTAGAACCCGAGGGCTTAAATCTGTAAAGTGTCTGAGCAGTCCGCCTAAGTAACAGTAGCTCTCTCTTTTAATTATCTGTGAACACATTGCTCACCCAGCGTTGAAAGTGTATGGTTAAGGATCTGCAAGAAAATCAATGTTAAAATTGTGAGAGCCTGCATTTTCCCGTGGCAACACACAGATGAGAGTGATGGGCTATCACGCAGTCCTTAAGAAAGAAAATAGGGGCTTTTGGGCTGATATGCTATAGAAAGGTTCTCAGAATACCATGGACAAAGAAGAGAAGAAATACTGACATTCTAAAAGATCTGAACACCAAGGAAGATTGGCTTATAAACAGCATCTTGTCTCGGAAGCTGAATTATTTTGGTCAAATCAAGCGCCACCGTGCTTTGGGGGTCCCGGGGGGGGGGGGGTAGCATAGGGCATTATGTCAGGAAGGAGGGGCAGGGGCCAACCAACACGAAGATGGGCACATGACATAAGTGACTCCTTGAATAGGAAAGTAGACGAGGCGAGACAGCTGGCGAGAGACCGGTTTTCTTTTAGGCAGACCATGATGAGAGCGACGTTATGTAAAGGATCTGCTTCGTGATGATGATGAATGTTTTTTATGGTCGGCCACCTTAGATAAAGTTGTGTGAGTGAAGTTGAGTGCTCGCGCGCGCGCACACACACACACACGCGCGCGCGCGCAGGCATAAACAAACGTGCCCGCACGCTCGCAAAAACACATACACATGTGTCCTTTGTATAACGCCTTCCTACTTTTGTTTATCTGTAGGTAGCCACGACCTACTAACCCTTCTCGGTGTCAGAGACCTTCCTTCAGGAGTGACTAGAAGCAGCACTGCCGCTTCCTCTTACATCATCACTAAGGATGCCAAACTTCACACGTCCGCCTCCCGTGTCTACAACATCACCTTCCCCACCTCCTTCTCTGTTATAATGAAGTTGAAAGTCCGCTCACGAAAGCAGAAGTCATACTTCTTTGTCATCAGCGACATCTATGGCAAACAACAGGCCGCCATTTTTATGGGAAGAAAGTTCAAATTCCAGTATCTTGGGAACAATTATGGATTTAAATTTGATGTGTTGGACAACCAGTGGCACACAATAGGGTTGAGTATTGGCGGATCTGTGGTAACAATGCATGTGGATTGCGATATCGTTTTGAAACGGCGGTTGAGAAGTAAGGATGAGTACTTAGGCAACAATCTGATGATGTCCATTGGACCGTACTTTTCCCAGTATGGGAGCCCGTTTGAGGTAAGTATTATTATATTTGTGTCTATGGTGTTTAGTTTTGTCATTTCCTACAAAAAAATTTTGGACACGAGAAAAATTGCTGGCCAGATAGTTTGGTTCTTCTACGCTGTTCATGAAGGTTTGAAGCTCTAATGATCTGATGACCCACAGACTGGGTGTCAATCCAACAGGACAAGTGGGTTGAGTGGTCTCTGAGGCGTCTGCGTCGAGTGCTGGAGGTCCCGGGGTTCATTCTCCAGTGAATTCTGTTTTTTTTTCTTTTAAATCATGGACTTCTAGTAATGTTCCCTGGTGTCTAGGTAGTAAGATCAGAAGCCCATGTGTGTTGTAGCACACGTAAACAGGTTCTCCTTAAAACTACGGCCTTTTATTATGGAGTACGCCGGAGTTCAGTCCCCTGGCCGCATTACAGTTACGGAGTGGTCAAGAGGGAACGACACAAATGACGTACTTACTGTGTGTTTGCGAT
This sequence comes from Candidula unifasciata, assembly GCA_905116865.2. NCBI lineage: Eukaryota > Metazoa > Mollusca > Gastropoda > Stylommatophora > Geomitridae > Candidula > Candidula unifasciata. The sequence continues at coordinate 122,358 of CAJHNH020000134.1, read as the reverse complement.
AGACAGCGTGAACCGATGAGGTAATTACTGTGTGTTGGCGATAGATGCACTGCTGTCATAATAGGGTTAGGTTAGGCTTTGGATTAGGGTATTGGTACTCCTTAAAACTACAGCCACTCCTAACCCTACCCCTAACCCTATTATGACAGCAGTGCATCTATCGCAAACACACAGTAATTACGTCATTTGTGTCGTTCCCTTTTGTCCACTCCGTAATTGCAATGCGACCAGGGGACTGAACTCCGTGTTACTCCATAATAAGTGGCCGTAGTTTTAAGGAGAACCTTAAAACTCTACCCAAAGTATTTCAGGATCTTCGCCGGTGCTACCGAGTTCTCGCATTGCGCTTAGATTCGTCGGACTCAGGGTTTGAGTTAGAAGTAAAATGGAGCACTTAGGGGGTCACTACCCTTGTGCCATGATGTTGATCGGAGGCTCAAACTTTCCAACAAGACAATCTTCAGATATCCCCTTCAACCTCCTAACTTAGTCAGTTACCAGCCGTGGTCTAGCGGTTAGACTCTAGCCTGGGAATTGGAAGGTCGTGGGTTCGGTTCCAGACGAGCCCAGATTATTTAAAAAAATGACCTTGGCTTCCTGATCAATCCAGCCTCCTGAAAAGTAAAGGCGGCCAGCGTGATGCTGACCACACCACCAGCCAAGTGCCGTTTGGTGTACAAAATATAGGTCTAGCCCTATATACCCAATAAACCTGTAAGGTGCGGAAGAGAGTCCTTTGCTTGACTTGTATGTAGTTAATTAGTCGCCGTTCCAGTTTCCAGCAAACGGGTCAACTTCATTTGTGTGTCTGCACTTGATATGACCAAAATATTTCACTTTCTGAGATAAGTTGCTGTTTACAAGCAGTTTCCTTGACTATCATATATTTTAATACGCCCCCGTGTGGGTTCCGGGGCCCCATTGTGGGGAAAACCAGAATAGACCCACTGCCTTCCCAAAAGCATGTCGTAAGAGTCGACTAATTGGGGAGCTTCCTTTGAAGTCGGAGTGCATCTGCCGGAGAGGCAAGGAACCAACAGTCTGTATTCAAGAGAATGAGATCTGTAAAACTGATGCACACGCAACACTCAGGTTCTGGAGCAGGACTGCAGTTCAGTAGTGGACGAGCAACCAGAACCTTCCGCCAGAGTTTACAGCTGGTGAACGCGAAGAAGACGAAGATTTAAATACGTCACTATTTTTTGTTTTAAATAATAATCATCATCAATCATCAAGTGCTTTGCCGACTGGCATGGGGGATCGTGCCTCTCCACAATCTGCGATCTGCAACTGCGTGTATCTGTTCATGTGCTGACACCCCTCCATGCCATGAAAAAAAAAAGACTGTCAGGAATCTTTTCACGCTGTCTTCCTCTGTCTCTTTTTCCACAGATATTTCCAGTCATCACACCATGTTCCAGTTCCCCTCTTCTCATAACATGACAAAATATGATGACTGTCTCTTTCTGAAAAGTTGTATTAATTCTCCATTAATACTTGTTTCATCATCATCATCATGTGCCCTGCCAACTGGCCTATGCGCTCATGCGTCTCCACAGATCAGGATCCCTGGTTGCCTGGAACAGCTCTCTTGATGATATCCCTCCATGCCAACGTTTCAGCCCATCTAGCATCCTCTCTCTTTATCTGCCTCTACCCCTTTTTCCAGTGATCTTTCCAGTTGTCACAATGTTTTCCAGTGCCTGTCTTCTCATTATACGGCCAAAGAACAGTGTTTGTCTCTTTCTTATTGTTGTATGTAGAGATCTACATTCATTAGCTTCTGTAAAGTAATCGTTGTTAGTTACTCTAGCCGTCCAATTCTTCCTAATTTGTTTATACGTGTTTATATTTTGCAATATCCAGGGCGAAGTAGAACAACTGGCCATCAGTTCAGATTCACAGGCTGCTGCAGAGCAATGTGGATATCCTATTCTTAATGAGGTAATTGACTGATTTATTTCATGAATGATTTTTAACTCTGCATGTCAAATTATTTTCTCACATCGACTCAATCCAAAGTAAAATGTCTTAATATACCAATCAGAGGGTTTTTCCCAGGAGAGGTGGTGCATCTCATGAGAGCCAAGGAACCAACAGGTTGCCTTTAAATATGCTAGATCTGTAAAATGGATGTGCATGCAAAACTCAACCTCTGGAACAAGACCAAAGTTCAGAAGTGGATGAATAAAGGACTTTGTACCAGAGTTTAAAGCCGGTGAATGCTAAGACAAAGAAGAAGAAGAAGAAGAAGAAGAAGAAGAAGAAGAAGAAGAAGAAGAAGAAGAAGAAGAAGAAGAAGAAAAAAAAAAAAGAAATTAATTTTTAGATTAGTGATAATGTAGATTCGCGATCTACAGTTGTAATAAATTATACGGGCACACATTATAATGATTTTTATTACATGATTCCTCCTTCGTCTTCATACTCCTCCTCCTTCTTCTTCTTCTTCTTTTTCTACTTTTTCTTCTTCTTATTCTTCTCCTTCTTCTTCTTCTTTTTCTTCTTCTTCTTCTTCCTCTTCTTCTTCTTTTCCTTCTTCATCTTCTTATGCTAAAGTCGGTGGTCACTCTATTTTACAGTTTACATGTAGACCATAAAATCCTTACGCCCAAACACGTTCAGTTTTAACAAACCGCTAATTAACTGGCTTTTTCTCACATGCTGATTTTCCTTGTCAGGATAACTGGAATACGACAGCTGAACCAGACAAGCCAGTACCAGAGACAACAACTGTATCTCACAAACTGCCAGGTATGTTATCCTTCATTATCAACTATGAGTTGAAGTGAGTAACTTTTTTAGTACCAAGAAACTCACAATGCGTTTTTGTTGTTGTTTATTTTGTTTTTAAGTTGACTAAATAACGGGCAGCTTCATTTGGGCATTTTGAAGTCAATTCAGTTATACATATTCTATCCAATAAATTCAGTTGCTTGTGACTTCTTGAGAAGGCCTTCAGACTCAACAAAATATTACTTTTAGCAACTGCTGTGTAAGAAATAAAAAGTTAGGGTAAGACACGCCTGAGACTGAACAAGTTAAGGTGAGCAAAGAATCAACATTACAACACTCTGGTCATTTCCATAAGTGCTCCGTCCACATCCTCAGCAGCCAGAAAAGAGTTACAGATGCTGGTACCAGTAGCCGTCTGATTCTTTGTCTTCCTTGCCTTTCAATATCAGCTGTTCATCAGCCTAACCATCAGGAATTGTCACCAATCATCAGTCAGCTTCACAGAAACATCCCTGTCATCACAGCACACCTGAGAGTTTTTCTTTGTCTAGCCAGTTCTCCAGCCCTGTATGTGCTTTCATAGCCAGTGTATCTTCAGTGTCCTGTATCCACATTCGCGGAGGTCAGTCTCTGCCTGATTTGTTCTGAAATCATACCCTCCATCACAGCCTTCTTCAGACCACCCTGATGTTTAACATGGTGAGAATAGCTCAGCTGTGAGGACCGGATGCTGTTTATGAGCCAGTTTTTCCTGCTGCTCAGATGTGTAGGACACTATAGATATTCGCAACCTTATATTTATATATACATACACACACACACACACACACACACACATATCTCTATAGATAACTCTACATTTTGCACTTAAAAAACTTACATCTCTATAAATATGCTAACATCCTTCCTCTTCTACTCTCTCTTCTTTCTCCTCTTTCTTCTGTCTTGTATCTGCTTACAGTATAGGCCTCTCGACCAGCTCACATTAACCAAAATATACCATAACCAGTTAGCTGAACAGAAAAACAGTACTGACTTTGCTTTACTTAAACACACTCAGTGCAGTCTGGCAGAATGGGGAAAGGGAAGATACACATTTTTTTTAGCATGTCAAATTTTTAGTGTATTCTTTGCTATGAGGCTGAAATTATCTGGTTTATACTTGTTTTGGCAAAGTGTTTTACCAATGATAATAACAGTAAAAGAACTGTACATAGGAATTGTTAAGGTAAAACTAAACAATATTTGTTAAAGTAACTGTAAAAGTACTTTACACACTGTAAATTTATTATGTGATATTATTCAAAGTTTTTTGTTTTTGTTTTTGTAAATTTTTTTCTTAACTGGCAAGACATTAGTATTTACTCCATGTGTGGATTCTGCGGCTCCATTGCGTGGAAAACAAGAATACACAGACTGACTCCTCAACAAACATGTTATAGGAGTTAACTAATTGGGGGTTTCCTTCAAAGTCAGAGTGCATCTGCCTGAGAGGGCAAGGAACCAACAATCTGCATACAATTAGGTAAGATCTATTAAACGGATGTGCACGCAGCACTCAGGTTCTGGAACTAGACCAAAGTCTAAAGGTGGACAAACAACCAGGAACAACCAATGGGTAATATGGTCAACATTGCTCTGGTTGCATTTACTTCCCAGGGCATTACCTGGTACCCATTTAAGACTGTGTTGACCTGGGAGCCACGGCTACTTTAGAAAAAAATCCGTCGTGATGCACAGTTGTACCCAAGTCTTTGAGTCGACAGGAAAACAGCTAGACCAGTGGCTATCAACCTTTCTAATGCTTCAACTATTTAATTCACTTGTTCATGTTTACCCCCACATATACAATCATTTTCGTTGCTACTTGACAACTTCAGTGAATATGTGTTTTCCTATGGTCTTTCTGTGAAGAGGGTCGCACCCCTCAGGTTGAGAACCGCTGATCTAGAAACTACATTGCAGTGATTGTCCATCTAAAAAGTATTTTAGGAAAAATAATTCCTCCCAACACATCCTGTGACGATGGAAATCTTGTTGGACTTTGACAGCCCCAGAGACCTGCCCTGCACGGTCAGGCAATTTTTTACTAGAAATAAAATCCATATCTAGATGAGTAAAGAAATGCTCATGTCATCTCTAAAGAAATTTCTTCGAAGGGTCAAACATGAGTTAGTGACACAATGTTTATCAAATTATCATAATATTCTTAGTACAATTTCTGTCTTAATCACAGCCCAAAAAAGATGTAAGCAAAAAATTATTTGAAAAAATAATACAAACGATGTAACTGTCTTAAATAAATAATTACATGATTTATAAAATAACAAATATAATATATATATTCTGGGGACTTAATTTTTCTTCTTCGCGTTCACATGCTGTACACTCTGGCGTAAAGTTACGGTTGTTTGTCCACTTCTGGACTGCAGTCCTGCTCCAGAACCTGAGTGTTGCGTGTGCATCAGTTTTACAGATCTGATTCAACTGAATGCAGACTGCTGGTTCCTTGCCTCTCAGGCAGATGCACTCTGACTTCAAAGGAGGCTCCCCAGTTAGTCGACTCTTACGACATGCTTTTGGGTAGGCAGTGGGTCTATTCTTGTTTTCCCCACAATAGAGCCCCGGAACCCACATGGGGGGGGGGGGAGGGAGGGAGGAACCTAATTAACATGATATATCCCATTTATAACCCTGAGGGTTGAACAGGATATTTTTGTAAACATTTCTACTACTACTATATCTGAACAAACATTTTGTGTGTGCTTTTGTTCTTTATTTTTTTTTTTTTTACCTCTTTTAGGGGAATCCGAGAGTTCCAGGGAAAAATTTAATTTCAAACGTGAGTTAGGATTAGTCCGTGTTCATTTCACACAGTAACACCCCTGTAATATTGGACTTTCCCGGCAAACTCTCAGATTTGCTGAACACAAAAAAAAAAAAAAAAAATTTTTTTAAATAGTTTTTTTTTTAAATTGTAAACCGGAAGTTGAATTATGAATGACAATTAATCTTTTAAAAGTTGAAGAAAATTAACTGACAAATATATGCTTTAAAAATTGTGCAGAATGTTCATATTTCTTAATTAAAAATCAATTTATGAAAGGATAAAACAGTAAAAAAAAAATATTGTTAAAAGTATCTTTAAAATGGTAAATGACAGAAGAAAATAACATTGTCACAAAATGACTGAGAAATATCAGGCAGTAATTCCATCATTTATAATTTTTTTGTTAAAATTCCCCTCCATTATACATTCTTAAAGATTAACACCTGGTAACGAACCACCTATACTTCCTAATACCAACTGTAGGCGACACTGCAAGGCATTCAGGGAGTAGAAAAAAAAGAAGAAGAAAAAAATGACCCATGATATTTATAATATATTTTGATCAAAAGAAATAATTTATAACATACTCATGTAAACATATTTAAATATAGTTAAAGTCAATGTTAATGGGTGAAAGCAAACAATAAAATTGTCACACAATGTCTAATGAGTGTCTGGTAGTTGTGACATCCAAACTACTACCTCGACTTGCAGTGACCAGTTACGCCCCTTTGGCTTGCAGTGTATGGATCTGATTGGTCAACCTGGTCAGCTTGCAGCACCACTTGTGGACAAGGCTGGCAGTCAAGGGCACTGTACTGTCGAGACAAGCCAGCCAGCATTCCGAGTTGTGTTCCCGTCTCATCGTTGCTAACACAAACAAGAGCCTGTTACCTAGGAAACTGTCCAGGTGCCATTATTTTGGCTGCTAATATAATTTTTTTTTTAAACTACAGTAGAGTTTTAGAAATTCAAAATATTGATTTGCTGTTGGAATTATCATGAGGACTTGAGTAATTTATTGTCCATTTTATTGAGAAATTAATTCACTAAACACAAACTATTTAGGTAGCTCAGAGAAAGATAAATAGAAAAAACGCTCAAAAATGCAATTAAATGTTTTGAACAGTCTTTACCAACAAATAGCTTGATCGGTATCTATTTGTTGATAAAGATTATTGCCAAAGTTTTGGTTCTTTTGTATGCATTTTTGTGTGTGTGGTCTCCATTATTGAGCCTCCTTGTTATATTTTGTATTTAATGAAATTAAGTCTTAACTTTAGCTTGACTACAGTGATCACTAATCTCTGCACTATTTGTTTGGCAAATTTTACTGTTTTATGTTTGCTTCGTTATATGTTGATGAAAATTCTGAGATAACAGAAAAATATACCAGGCAACAAATTGTGCAATATATTTTTAAGTTCTCATTAAATTTTCAGTAGAGTGTTGATTCTCTGAATTGTAAAACCATTAATCAATCACTACATGATGCCATCAAAAATGTATATTAGATGGCAGGAATTTTTAAAAAAAAACATGACAAAGAAATTAGAGATTGATCGATTGAGGTTCAAGCCCCACCAGGACATTACTCCGAGCGATAAACACCCTGGACACACAAAGTGCCACCATTCAGATGAGGATCACCTGGGGACAGGTCCCAGACACCGCCTTCAGCCCATAGGTTGGGTTATATTTGGACCCCTGGTGACAACCCGAGGGGAGGCTTTAAAATAATGAAAAAAATTGCAACCCAAATTGGTGTGGACTGTTTGTTAAAGAAATATGAGAAATATCCAGACAGCTGGTGTTAACAGTTATTAGACCAAAAAAAAAAAAAAAAAAGATTGCACTATATTGGGCATATCCTGGAGAAGAAATGAGCAGCCGTGACTTTTATGAGTTGTACTTTTTACATATACACAGATCTTGTTTATTGAAGTACAGAAATCTACATTTATTAAAGTACAAAAATCTACAGTTATAATAATTATCTTGTCATCTTCTGCTAAAACATTGTTATATTTCAATATGTGCGTTGTGTGTTTAAATAAATACGTCCATCTGGTTAATGATCTTAAAGGTTAAATTTAGTGTGAGTGTTTATATTTTGGGTTTATATTACGAGCCATCTAAATGATCATGCCAGGGCTTATTTTTATTTTGGGGGAAATGCGGTAGTAGTTATAGATCTAATAATGGAAGTAGAGGTTATTGTAGTTTTTAGAAGTAAGTTGCAGTAGAAGTAAGTCGCAGTAGAAGTAGTAATTATGGTAGAAGAAGTAACAGACTTGGTTGAAGTGATAATGGTGATGGAAAAAATGCTTGATGTAAAAGTAATAGTAGCAACATGAGTATTAGTGGTAGCAAAAGTAGTAGTAGTTGTAGAAGTAATAGTCACAGTCGTAGTAGTAGCAGCATTAGTGGTAATTATTAAAATTTAATAGTAATGATAGAAGTAATAGTAGCTATAAAACTAATAGTAGTTATAAAAGTAATTGTAGTTACAGAAGTAAGTGTAGTTATAGATATACTTCTATTTATAGAATACTGTATGTATATATATATATATATATATATATATATATATATATATATATATATATATATATATATATATATATATACATACACATATATATATATATATATATAATATATACACACACATATATGTATATATATATAGTGTGTGTGTGTGAGAGAGAGAGAGAAGAGAGACAGATACAGAATAGGATTATTTATAGAAGTAATAATGGCAGTAGAATTATTGGTAATTATAAAAGTAACATTTTCATGTGTAAGATAATTTCATATTTTGAGCTACATACTCATATTTATAATACGTTACATTTAGTATCCTATGTGATGTTATATTTAACACTTTATATCATAATAAATATCTTAGTTTACATGATTTTATGTGACAGTATATTTAATATTTAGTGTTATTTTCTAAGTTAAGAATTAAATCTAATATTTTAAAAAATATTAAACATATTGAAAGTTACATTCTGTTTAAAGTGTTTCATTGACATTAAGTACCATGTCTGAGATAAAAGTGTCAAGTCTAACATAAAACTGGAAGTGAAGGTGCACATCTTTAGAACAGCAATTAATCTTAACATTTACAAAACTGCCATGTTAGCTTAGGATTAATTGTTTGATAAAGTTTCTTGAATGCCATAATTAAATTAAGGAAGATGCTAAGATTACGAGAGTAGAAACTTATACATTCCGAGGTAGAAAATGGATTACAAATAAATACATGATGGAATCTTTGTGATAACAGAATTTCTGTAATACATGAAAGTATGTCTTATATCATTTTCTGTGTTTCCACAGACTGCTTTCCCCTGTGCCAAAATGGAGGTACATGCTTACCTGGCAATATATGCAGATGTAGCCAGGAGTTCTTTGGAGACCGGTGCCAAAATGGTAAGTAGTTTTTCTTAAATAAATTAATTCATGCACTTTATGGAAAACTTTTACAGGCAATACTATTTTCCTCATGAGCAGTTTGGAAAAAGACAGTTCTCATGGCTTTCAGGCGGTCTTCCTCTTCTTCCTTTTTTCAGAAAACTTATATCAGGAGACTGTAGCCTTTATGAAAGATATTGTGCAGTAAAAATCTCCTTGTATACTATACAGTTTTGTCTTCATTGAGATTTGAATGGACCAGATTGCTTCTCCATTTACAGTGCTGGAGTACATGCTCATAATTTTCTGATGTTAAAATGCAGGGACACGCTTCCATGTTTCCTACAGCACAAAACTCAAAACATATGTTGGGGAAGCGTGTCATGTCCTGTCCCTAGTCTGAATATAACCCATTGCCCTTGTCTAAAGAGATGATGAAGTGAGTCTTGGGTAGATGATTTGCTGTGTCTATCACAGCATTGAAAGTCTATAGTTAAGCACCAGCAAGGAAATCAAAATTAAAATGTTGAAAGTATGCATCTTCCCTGTAGCAACTTACAGATGTGATGGATGTGAGTCGTGGACTATCTCCCAGTCCTTAAGAAAAAGAATAGGGGCTTTTGAGCTGAAATGCTAAAGAAAGATTCCCAGAATACCATGGACAAAGAAGAGAAGAAATACTGACATTTTAAAAGCTCTGAACATCAAGGAAGATTGGCTAATAAACAGCATCTTGTCTCGGAAGGTAAAAAATTTGGGCCATGTCAAGCGCCATGGCGGATTAGAAAAAAATAATAGAAGGTATGGTACCTGGAAGGAGAAGCAGGGGTGAACCAACAGGAAGATGAGCACAGGATGTAAGTGACTCCTTGACTATGAAAGTACATGAGGCGGGAGAGCTGGCGTGAGACCGAGTTTCTTGCAGACAGACCGTGATAAGAGCGATGTTCTGCAAAGAACCTGCTACATGATGATGATGACCCAGCCACCTTTCTTGGATACTATTTTTATTAATGTCTTAGTCTCCTGGTGGGTTAAGTCATAATTTGACTGCACCCTATCCTGCAGCATCTGACCAGTCAGTCCGCTAACTCATTGCTTTTCTAAGCCACAGTGACCTGGATTCCACTGCAAAACATAATGTTCTACTGAAGAGCCTAAGTGAATCAGCTGTTTCAAGTCTACAAACTGCGTGTCTTTTGGGTTAACAACTGCAGTGATAAGATATTCACACTGAATGCAACCACTTCTTCTTTTTCTTAAAGTCCATGACATGTGGCATTTTTAGTCATGCCTATCCACAACCTTCTCTCTCATGTACTTGCAGTCAACTCTGCTACAGATGATCCTCCATGCCATGATGTCAAACTGTCCAGCATCTTTTCTCTCGGTCTCCTGTACTCCAGCTTTCCTACAATACTCCAGTTTTCTCCTTCTCATCGCATCTGTCTGCAACCCAGCCACCTGAGCCTTCAGAGACTGAGCATTGAGAAAATAAGCAACGGGTCAATACAAATATGAGTCTAGTATATTAGGTCAGGGCAGCACTGACATAAATAGTAGCCCCTCACTTACTTCCTGTACTTTCTTCTAACAGCTGTCTGTAAGCAGCTGTGTCAAAATGGAGGCCACTGTGTGTATCCTGGTCACTGTGTGTGCCCACAAGGATATTACGGACCTACCTGTGAACGTAAGTATGTTTGTGTTGGCTATACAAGTTTCCTTTCTATATTGTCTTCTGTTAAAAAAAAAAAAATAACTAATTTGTCTTTCTGTGTGGGTTCTATGGCCTTATTGGGGGTCAAGAGGGGGTGGGGGGGTTGATATTGCACCCTAACAACAATGTTGAAAAAGTTGACTTATTAGAAATTTGCACACATCAGATATGTGGAGCTGATTTCACAGCCTAGCTGTAAACCACATTACTATGCGCCAACAACCTTTTTTCCTTATAAACTCCAGCTGAAAGTTCTGGTTGTTCATCCACTTCTGGCACAGGAACAAAGCAGGTATGTGTTGATCTGTCTGCTGTGAAATTGAAACCTCAACATCCCCAACATACAACTAACATTTGTCTGCGTGAGGTATCACTTTGTTGTAATAAATAAATGAATACTGGGAGTTAATATAATATCTTCTTTAAGAACATTGAGACTTTTGTGTGCACATCAGTTTTACAGATCTGGCTTATTTGTGTGCAGAGTGTTGTTTCCTTGCCTCTCAGGCTAATGCACTCCAACTTCAAGGAAACACCCCATGATATTCGACTTTTACTACAGCGAATTAGGAAGGCAGTCTATTCCTAATCCGCCAGAATAGACTCAAGAGATTTCCAGCTATTTATGAGTATCAGTACTGTCCTGGACCATTGTTATTTATGCTTAATTATTATCCTGTAAGCTATATTAACTCCTCAAATCCATTTATTTATTAGTACAAAGTGATATTTCATGCACACACAAAAGTTAATCGTTAGGTGAGGTTCCTACACCACTGCAGACAGGTCCCCCCCCCCCCCCCCCCCCCCCCCCATACCTGCTCCCTTCCTGTGCAAATGTGTGTGGCAAAAGAGATTAATAAACATAGGGTATTTTGCTATGTACTGTATGATTGGTTTTTTTTTTTTTTTAATGCCTTATCTGTAACAAGTTCCAGTGGACCAAAAGGTGAAGAAAAGACGCTGGCGTTGGATAGGACACACGTTGAGAAAACCTGAGAACAATATAACTAAAATGTCTTTGTACTGGAACCCACATGGGCATAAAAATAAAAGAAAATAAAAAGACAAAAGACAAAAACAAAAACAAAACAAAACAAAAAACACATGGAGTGGGCTAGAGAGTGAAGTTAACAAACAATGGGGAGGACATGGGGAGGACATGGGGAGGACATGGGGACAGCTGCATGAGTTGGCGTGAGGTGGTTGAGGGCCTATGCTCCGTGAGGGCTAGAAAGGCAGAAGATGAAGAACTATAAAATACAAAAGTTGTGAACTGAATAAATAAATCTGCTTATAGGCATTGACTATAGTGCAGTAATAAAGTAAGGTTCCTCGCCAAGGTCCTGAGGCCTCATTTGAGAGGTGGTGAGGGGGAGAGAAATAGATCCACTGCATCTTGGCATGCATGTAGTAAAAGGCGACTAATTAAGGGTTTGCTAAAATTTGATTGTTGTGCCAAAATAAGTAGATTTTTCAGCCTAGCTGTAAACCACAACACAGCCTGTCAGCCACAGAAGAAGTATGTAGTATGCTATCTGGCATATGATGCTGGGATCAACTATTTATATCAGGCTCATCTGTTTTTTCCTATGGCCCTTCTTTCTGTATCACATGTTGTAACACTATCATGTAATTTGAATTTGATTTTTACCAGCGCTGTGCAAACGTGGATGTTACAATGGAGGACGTTGTGTGGGTCCCAATATCTGTGCCTGTCCTGCAGGTTACCATGGTAAACGCTGTCAGAAAGGTATGTGTGTACCTTCGTGTTTGGATGTATGTATGTATGTATGGGTGGGGGGGCTTGGATATTTGGAGGGAGAGGTGAGTCAGAGATTCAAACACAAAGAAAACACTGGCGGTGGGAGGGGGGGGGGGGGGAGGTGCTTGTATGTGTGGGGTGGAGGTAAGTCAGAGACACGAACACAAAGAAAACACTAGGGGTGGTAGGGTGATTGTATATATGAGGGTGTAGGTGAGTTAGAGACATGAACACAAAGAAAACACTATGGGTGGGGGAAGAGGATGGGTGCTCAGCCCTGCCTGTTTGATGTACAAATGTTATTGGCAATAGGGGTAGGTGGTGGGGAGGAAGGGGTCCTCAGAGAGCTTGATCCTAATTTTAGAACATAATAATAATACTCTGCTGAGTTGAAAATAAATAAAATAATATATTTGAAATAATGTGAAATGCATAAATACTTTTAATGATATTCTGAAAACGATAAAATATATTTTGTATGTTTTTATTGCAGCTGAATGCCAGCCTGCTTGTCAGCATGGCGGAGTCTGTGTGTCTCCAGATCTGTGTTTGTGTAAAAATGGCTATTCTGGATCTAGGTGTCAGAAAAGTGAGCTTTTTCGTCTATTCAGTAAATTTTTTTTTAGATTAAAAAAAAAAAATTTCAATTTGTATCTTTCATTCTTTCATTTCTATGAAGATGTCCAAAGAAAGAATAAATCTATGATTAAATTCAAATAATCTTAAAAATACATTGGAGGAAGCTGAAATTTCTTTAATACTGATTTTAGAATGGGCAATCTGGCAACCCAGGATAGAATTTAAGAAATCCCATAAACTTCTTCTTCTCTAGTCTTATTCTGCATTTCAAGGACAAGTTTCAAAGAGGCATCGGGGGCAAGCCTTGGTATGTGATATGTAGATCCCGGCATTTAGGGCTTTGTAACTTCCATCTATTCATCGCATGATTGAAAGGGATTTTTAGTTACCCATTTGTTGAGTTAGAATTTGTCCAACGTCTTAACATATGATGCACCAATATGTTTAGGGCATTGGAAAATGTGTATAATGTATATCTGGAATTTATTTGTGTGGATGTCTGCAGCAGTAAACCTCAAGGGCTCAGAATCTATCTATTTTCTTTTACCCTATTAGGACATCACACAAGCGATAAACACTCGATGACACATTGTGCCACCATATGGATGAGGATCACCCGTAAAGAGGTCCCAGAAACCACGTTCAGCCATTAGACCATACTTATGGCCAGGCTATATTGCGGCCCCTGGCAAGAGCCAGGGTGGGGCTTCAAAATAAAGAAAAATTGCACCTCACAAGGAGATGACTTCAACAATAAGGACTCGGAATGCTGAAGAAAAAGAATGTATATTTTGAGTCCCCCCCCACAAAAAAATGATGATGTTTTGGACATATCATTAAAGAAAAAACTAATTTTTAAAAAAAAAGAAAAGAGAGAACACACAAAAAAAAGGGCACTGAAGTGAAGAACAAATAGACTGAATGAACAAAGGATGTAAAAAAAAAAAAAATATGAAATGTTGATGTGAGAGACCACAAGTGCTGGTCTGGAGTCTGCCCATAATTTTGAAACAAATACAGAAGATAGAATGGAATAGATGAATATAACTGTGAGCCCTTTCTGAAATATAATGGCACATCAAGATGATGATGATGATGATATATTTTTTCATTTTTTTTTTTTCTTTTCCATAGCATATCATTTTTTTTTTAAAAATATCCAGAAACTATAAGTTGATAACCCTTTTGGCTCAGTACTATGAATATCGCAACTCTTCAGCCTTGATTTCATAATAAATAGCGTAAATCTGGGAGAAGCGTGGCCTTTCTGCCTACCCCCAGGAGTGAATGCGGACCACAAGGAGTTCGTCCACAGTTGCCGCGAAGTCAGGTTTAGCCAACTACGCTAGCGAGCCAGGCAGCATACAGTTTAAGTGCGCTGACTTTATAGTATACATCAGGAGTGGACATAAATTTATAATTACTATCCTGAACGTAATAGGGGCTTTTGAGCTGAAATGCTATAGAAAGATTCTCAGAATATCTTGGACAAAGAAGATGAGAAATATTGACATCTTAAAAGATCTGAACATCTAGGAAGATTGGCTAATAAACAGCATCCTTTCTCAAAAGCTAAAATATTTTGGTCATATCAAGCGCCACAACGGATTCGAAAAAATTATAGCAGAAGGCATGGTACCAGGAAGGAGGGGCAGAGGCCGACCGACACGAAGATGGACATATAATGACTCCTTGAGTGTGAAAGTTCATGAAGCGGGAGAACTGGCAAGAGACCGAGTTTCTTACAGGCAGACTGATGAGAGCGACGTTCTGCAAAGGACCTGCTACTTGATGATGATGATCCTGATCGTGGGGCATTTAGGAAAAAAAATCTGTTATGAACACCCAGATTTTCTCATAACATAATTTTTGTGTGTGATAATCTAAGATTATACAGATTTGAGGACATCATCATCTGGTTATTGCTGTTTAGGTAATCACTGTTTATGATGACATCTGAACTTTTTTCTTTCTGGAAACAAACATACGTTTTTGTGTTCGGCTGTTTTGTGCACTCAAATAACAGATTATATACTAATTTTACACCAGCTTCACAGGCTAATAAAAATCGCTAGGCCAGCCAGTTTTGACCCATTTGCCGACCCCCGGTATACATATTTAAGATATACATATTTAGGACTTTGTTTTAGCAACATAAACTTTTCTTTTCTTTCTTTCCTGCTGCTCTAGTACATATTTTGAATATACAGATTACATATAGTCTGCGTCACTGTGTTTCAGTAAAATGTCAGATATCCTTGCCAAAATGGTGGCTCATGCATTCCTCCGAATAAATGTGAGTGTCCTCCCCTGTTTTATGGCAGACGCTGTCAGAGAGGTAAGTGAAAATTAGAGACAAATTATAACATTTTTTCTCCTTTATTACTTAGGACCTTTTTACCTCACTTTCAGGTGTATGTATTATACATATAGTGTTAGACCTAAATATTAAAACCAGTGAGCACTCGGGGGTGATTTAGTCAGCATTACGCAGGCCGTCTTACTTCCTAGGACTTTACCTGGTACCCATTTAAAGCTCAATTGACCTCAGAGCTAAGGTAATTTGAAAAAAAAAAAGTTCACCTCTGTAAGAATTTGAAACCTTGACCTTTAGCCTTGCCTCTAAACCATGGTGGCTTCTGCTTTATCACAATAACGATTAAAAATTCTGAAGTGGGAAATAGGGAAATTACTCGTTGACATTAGACAGCGAGTCACTTTCGTCGAGATCGAGTGTTTTAATAAAACTTAATTATGCGGTTGAACACAAGGGCACCTCCACAAAGAAATCACTGGGGGAAGCCCCTCATAATTTTCTAAGTTCTAAGAGAGCAAGCTCATATGGGGGAGGGGGGGGGGGGGAGGGGATGGGGCAGGGTGTGGTTGTGCTTTATTTAAGTGCACAATAATAATCATTATTATTGTTTGCTAAGTTTCAAATAACTATAACGATCTGTGTGAAATAACATGAAATGTGTAAACACATACTCATAAAGAGAACATATGTATATAGTTGAAATGACTACTTACCCCTCTTCCTTTTAGCCCCCCCCACCTTCAGTAACAAGGTGGGGGAGGGGCTAAGGGTTTCTGGGAATTTACTCCTGTTGCATTCTCACCTGAATAATAGCTCTGTGAGTCCATCAGTCACGCAGTAGCATGTGCCTTGCAGAACCATGCTCCCATAACAACCCTCCGCAAAACTGCTTGATCCGAAGCAAGATGTCCCATGTCTGATACACCCATCTGGAGATCATCCGCCACATCCTGCACCCATCTTCTCTTTGGCCTTCTTCTTTTCCCAGGCATATACCCCTCTGTTATTGTTCTATCTAAACTTTCCTGACATTTCAAGTGACCAAAATATTTCAATTCTATGTTTTATCATCTTTTCATCGTTTTATCATCTTTTCTTTACCCGTGATATTCTTAAAACCCGTCTCTTCGAGTCACTGGACATTAAAGTTTAGAATTTCCATGTGGGATCTGGGTCCCATTTTGGCAGAAAAAAAAAAAAAACATTGCCCCTTAACCAGCGTGTCGTGAAAGGAGACTGATTAAGGATGTTTCATCCAAAGTCTGAGTGCAAATGCCTGAGAGGCGGAGAACCAACAGTCTGCATACAAATAAGCCAGATTTGTTTACAAGGATGTGTACCTGAAACTCAAATTCTGGAACAAGACTTAAAACCAGAATTGAACTAATAACCAAGACTTTACACTTTAGTTTACAGCCACTGAACAAAAGAAGAAAAAAAAGAAGAAGAAGAAAAAGCAGAAGAAGAAGAGGAGGAGGAAGAAGAAGAAGAATAGGAGGAGGAGGAAGAAGAAAAAGAAGAAGAAGACAAAGAAGAAGAAGACACTGCTACTGAATAAAGATAACATGTTGTTGTTATCCATTGTCTGGAGCTAGAGTCATCATTCACAGACGTTTTAAAAAGGTCTACTTAAATAATCATTTAACATCTGGACAGATTTTTCTGTCAAAAATAACCTTGGCTCCCAGGTTGACCCTGTCTAAAATGAGTGTCAGGTAATGTCATGGGAAGTAAAGACATCCGGCATGCTGTTGACCATGCTGCTCATTGAGTTTGGATTGACCTATAAAAAAATTAGTAGCATCATATGCCCGAATGGTTGCTAGTGGTATGAAAAAGTAATTGTTCAGCATTGTACTTTAAATACTGACATCTATTTTAAACAGTTTGTTTTGGTTCTTTATTTTGTATTCACCCCAAACACAGGGAATTCCATAGTTCCCAGGAAAGTCCAAGAGTATACGTGTGTTAGGGTTAGCCGCTGTTCATTTCAAACCATAACACACCTGTAATATTTGGGAACTCTGTGTTCCCAGTGAATTTTTAAAAAACATACAGAACCAAATTTTTTTGGGGGAAGTAGGAAATTGCTAGAGAATCTCTGAAGGATGCTTATATGATTTATTCTATGATTTTGTGCTCATTTCAGCAAAGTGTCAGATCACGTGTTTGAATGGTGGTCGTTGCCATAACAACCAGTGTCACTGTCCCTTTGGTTTCACAGGAAGAAGATGTGAGAGAAGGTAGGTTCATACTCTTTCTTTCTTTCTTTCTTTCTTTTCTTTCTTTCTTTCTTTCTTTCTTTCTTTCTTTCTTTCTTTCTTTCTTTCTTTCTTTCTTTCTTTCTTTCTTTCTTTCTTTCTTTCTTTCTTTCTTTCTTTCTTTCTTTCTTTCTTTCTTTCTTTCTTTCTTTCTTTCTTTCTTTTCTTTCTTTCTTTCTTTCTTTCTTTTCTTTCTTTCTTTCTTTCTTTTCTTCTTTTCTTTCTTTCTTTCTTTCTTTCTTTCTTTCTTTCTTTTTCTTTCTTTCTTTCTTTCTTTCTTTTCTTTCTTTCTTTCTTTCTTTCTTTCTTTCTTTCTTTCTTTCTTTCTTTCTTTCTTCTTTCTTTCTTTCTTTCTTTCTTTTCTTTCTTTCTTTCTTTCTTTCTTTCTTTTCTTTCTTTCTTTCTTTCTTTCTTTTCTTTCTGTCTGTCTGTCTGTCCTTTCTTTCTTTCTTTTCTTTCTTTCTTTCTTTCTTTCTTTCTTTCTTTCTTTCTTTCTTTCTTTCTTTCTTTCTTTCTTTCTTTCTTTCTTTCTTTCTTTCTTTCTTTCTTTCTTTCTTTCTTTCTTTCTTTATTTATTTCTTTCTTTCTTACTTTCTTTCTTTCTTTATTTCTTTCATCAATACTTACATTTTTGTTTTCTTTATAATTCCTGTATGGGTGCCAAGGCCCCATTTGGAGCAGGATTGGTGTGGGTGGGGGTGGGAATAGATCCACTGCCCCCCCCCCTCCCCCTCCCAGCAGCGTTTAGCAGCTGAAGACACTAGATCCTTCTTGGTTTCTTATTCTTCTTTAGCTTCCTGCATAGTGCTCTTATCTGCAAACCATAATACAAGGTGACAACCACCATTCTGAGGGCAACCGCGAAAGAAGACAACGAAGAAGAATCCCTGAACACAGGTTAAACTGAACAAGTGACACATTTTAGGCAGCCGCCGGGTGGCTCCCAGGTTGACCCAGACTTAAATGAGTACCAGGTAAAGTCCTGGGAAGTAAAGGTGGTCAGCATGATGATGACCACATCACCCGCCAGTGAGTGCTGATTGGTCTATAAAATATAGGTCTAGCCCTATATGCCCAGTATATCTGCAGACAGGGGAAAAGGTCCAGACATGGGAAAAGGTCCAGACACGGGAAAAGGTCCAATCTCCATTCTCTGCTGTATTAATTTTAATGGGTCATCATGAGATGATTCTCGGATTGTATGTTGAATGATTTCGTTATCCATTTTACAGTACGTGTGTATTTGAGCAGTACCTGATCCCGTACAAGCGTACTTACAGGAAGATCATACAGGAGGACTTTCCGGTTCCCTGTGAAACATGGTCCTACCATACGTGCTTCACCACAAGGTGGGTACATACAGACAATAAAGTAAAGGCGTCTTTACTTGCCAGGGGTGCTTTAGGCATATAAGGCTAGACATAATTTTATAGACCTTGAAGGGTGTTGTGGACAACATTACGCCAGCCGCCTTTACTTTCCATGACCCATTTATGGCTGGGTTGAACTAGCAGCCAAGGTCACGTATGAAGAAAATCCGGCTTCATGCAGATTTGAACCCGTGACCTTTTGAGCCACAGGCAAGCATGGTGCTGAACCACATGCATTGGTACAGAGCTATCTGCAGCTCTCCACAGTCATCCTAGAAACAGATCTCCAGTGGGGGGAGGGGGGATCAATCTATAGGATCAACATTTCCTTTGAAGTCAGAATGCATCTTTTCTGAGAAGCAAGCAATCAACAGTCTGCATACACATGCACACACACACACAAGCCAGATCTGTAAAACAGATATGCATGCAATACCCAGGTCCTGGAACAAAGTTAAAGCTCAGAAATGGAAGAACAACCTGGACTTTCTGCCAGAATTTCCAGCCGATGAACACTAACCAAGAAGTGGCAGGAAGAGAGACTGAAAGCAAGGTCTTGGTGGTAATATATCTACAATGTCATTTCTTGTCACGATCATCCCTGAGTTAGTTACTCTACAGATAACCTTATGTCCCAAACCATTTATTCCATAATTACTAGGATCCTGTCTTTGTCATATCCCTCACTGTGCAATGTCTGATTAAAAACCAGTAAACATGAAGAAAAGCTAGAAGAAGTAAAAATTACCTTGTCTGCAAGTTTATTTTTTATTGTTTCAACAAATTATCTTGTAGTAAATATAATGAGGACAAACAATAGATTGCATGATTTGTTGCTAGATTTAATTTTGTCATTTATGACTGCGGTATTGTAAAGCTGGCTGGTTCTAACTCTCATTTGGATTGACATTTTCTTTAGAATTTTGTGTATGGAATGATTTATGAAATATGCCAGGCATTCATTAGCCAATCAGCAGGTTCCTTACAGAAAGTTGCTCTCATCACGGCACACATAAAACTCTCTCTTTCTTTAGCCAGTTCTTCAGCTTTCATAGCCAAAGTATCTTCAATTAAATGGCATGATAGAATCAATTATGTAGAGCTTTTGGAGAGAACTAAGCAAGCTCTAGTGGACCAAGAGGTGAAGAAAAGACCCTGGTGTTGGATAGGATACACATGGAGAAAACCGGAAAACAATATAACTAGAATGTCTTTGCATTGGAACCCACAGGGGGCATAGGAATAAAAGAAGGCCAAAAAACACATGGAGAAGGGAGCTGGAGAATGAAGTTAGAAAGATGGGGCAAGCTGCATGCGATAGCAAAGGATAGAATGACTTGGCGTGAGTTGGTTGAGGGCCTATGCTAGAAAGGCAGAAGAAGAAGAAGTATCTTCAATGTCCTCTATCCACTTTTGTGGAGGTCTGCCTCTGCATTCCTTTCCAGAAACTGCACCTTCCATTACCGTTCTCTCCAGGCCACAATGGTGTCGAACATGGTCAGAATACCTCAGCTTGCCAGACAGGATGTTGGTTATGAGACAGTTCTGCTCAACACTCAGATCACTTAGGATGTCCGTGTTTTTCTTCTTCCTGGTCTATACCAGTCAGATGTGGAATATATTGTTTGTGGTGGCATTGTTGTCTTGTGCTGTTTCAAAGTGATTAATTTATGATAATTAATTTGATGAACATTGTTTCTTTCCAGGTTAAAGTATGTGCTGATAACCAAGGACACTTATAGGACAGCGTATCGGTGTGTTTAACAGCGAAGCATCTTGGACCGTTCTATTTATTGTTTCAGAGACTGCATTTATAATTTATGCATTTTTGTATAGTTTATTTATGCCATGTTGTATACATAATGCAAGGGATTAATGTGTTATTGTGCAAACATTTTAATTTATGAATTAAGAACTGACATTATGTATAGCACTGAGGACATTCCCATAAGCGCTCTGTCCCCATCTTCAGTAGCAAATGCAGAGTGCCAATTCGGGTGGTACCAGTAAGAGTCTGTATATCTGTCTCACCTTTTCTTTGAGTGTTGAGCATCCACCAGATCCTCTAGTCACTCCTTGCCACACCGTACTCTTCAGAGCTTTTTGATCTATTTGTCCCCCTCCCCCACCTTTTATTCGCTCACAAAGGGCCCTTACAACATCTAGCTTGTCATGCATCAATCTACCACCAAGAGAGGCAGAACCAGCCTAGATATCTTCCTGTTCATCCCCCAAGACACCAAAATGACCTGTAGATAATATCTAAAGGACGCTGTCTACCCAGAATCTCTGAAGCGATGTTCTACATGGTGCGCGCCTGATTCCACCATTTTCACTATGCTGTATGTGTGCAGCTGGTTCTCAGGCTAATGAAGGCTACAGTCACTGCCTCTACCTCCATTCTCAAACTAGATGTAATATAATGTGCCTGGCTTTGCTGCACTAAGTGATATACATTCACTTTTGCTTCGAACCACCATGCACTTCTGTCTCTCAACACAGAGCCATATGTATAGATAATCACATCACCTGGAGGGGAATTGTCATGAATCACTTGTTGAACTTCTGATTCTACAGCACCCAGACGCCAATCCCTACCTAAGGCCTACTGTGATTAGAATCCTACACGAATCTGCACTCTGACCCACTCCTCTCCTCACCTAGTATTCTTAAGCCTGCACACACATCTAACTGTGTCTTCAGCTTCCCCATCCAAGACCTTCATCCGTTCATTCAGTGACTTTAATTTATAGTGCACTGGGACTTTTCTGTTACACATACAAACACATACACTCACTCGAACACTGACTGACTCACTCCTACATTCATGCTCACACACATCAATGCCACCCGCTACAGCGACTTACTAAACAAACTGCATCCAATCAAAGATACATGACCTCATTCTTTGGTGCTGTATAATAATTCAATTGCCAGCAGATCTTATCCTTGTGCCGCACGAATTGAGCATGAATAATGAAAACCCTTGAGTTGATTCAAGCACCATCATTACAGCCAGCACTCGGGGCACTCTGTCCCCATCTTCAGCAGCCAGCGCAGAGTTCCACTACCAATGGTGCCAGTAGCATTTTGATTATACATCCATCTTGCCTTTCCTCTGAGCGTTGAGTATTAGCGTAATCCCCTTGTCACTGCCCACTGCGTCACATTCTTCCACAAGACCCTAACCATGTCTGCCTTTTCATTCATCAGTATCCCACCATCTTGTGCACAGCTAGCCAGTCTAACCGCTTGTTCATTTCCCAACACACCGGCATACCCCAGAGAAAAGTTCAGACAATGCTTCTAACCTGTGACCTTCAAAGTGAAACATGCTACTCTGCACGAAGCATGCCTGTCCTCACCTTCCTCAGTTTGCTTTCTGAGTCAGTCAGAACAGACACACTCAGCCTAAACCTCAAATCTATCGTGAGTGATTTTGGTTTATATTCCACCACATTTGCTAATATACCTTTCATATGTTCATGCCTCATATACCTTTATATGTTCGTGTGTAAAAATCATGAAAATATTCATATGTACAAGATTAGTGTTATGTTGTTTGTCATGAATCAAGAATTGACATAATTGCACTTGGGCTTTCCCACGTGTGTTCTGTCCCCTTCATCAGCAGCCAGCAAAGAGTTTCCATCAGCTCTAATTAAAAGTCTTTTTCTCCCCTGCATGCAGAAACCGTCCATATGTTGTGTGTCATGTAAGTCATTAGTTAAAGTAATTAATAACATGGCATAGTTATTGCAAGAAATGAATGTGTACAGGTGATAATTTATGAATATTTGTATTATTTATAATGAGTTTATGTATGACTGAAGTTGTTAACGTGCAATTTATATGTAAATTAATGAATCTGACATATGCATAGATTATTTCTTTTGTGAATATGACTAATTAACATGTACTGTAATTTTATGTATGGAGTCAGTAATGTGTGCATATTAATCTTCTTCTTCTTAAAGTCCATGCCATGTGGCGTTGGTAGTCATGTCTGACACAGATGATTCTCCACACAATGAGGTTAAACCGTCCAGTGCCTTTTCTCTCTGTCTCCCTCTGCCCCTCCCCCCCCCCCCCTAACTTTCCTACTGTCACAATGTACTTCAGTTTTCTCCTTCTCATCACATGATCAAATAAGGTAGATTGTCTCTTTCTGATGTGGGCACTCAGTTCTCTTCCGGCAGTCAGTTTCTTTCAGACATCTTCATTACTCTTTTTATCTGTCCAGATATTCTCATCATTCATCTATAAAATGGCATCTTCGCAGCTTCCAAATAATTAATCACGAATCTACTAAGTGTCCATGATTCACTTCCGTATTTCAAGACATTTTATATATACCTTTTTCAGAATTCTCTTTCTCATCTTAATTGATAATGAAAGATTTCACAGAATATTCCTCAGCATTGTAAAATGCTTTGCTTAAAATAATTTACGTTATAACTACAAAAAAGATCTTCTGAAACACTTGAACAAAACAGACCAAGTCACAGTTTTTCGCTTACGTACTGGACACTGCAGACTCAATAAACACTCATATAAATTAGGTATGAATTAAACAGCTCTCTGCCAGTGCCTTTGTGCTGAACAGACTCCAGAACATGTCCTGCAAGACTGTCCTCTCCTGGCAGAGCTGCGGAGCAACATATGGCAACACCCAGTAGAACTGCCAACTAAGCTTTGGGGAAACCTAAGAGACCTTGAAAAGACATCTCAGTTTATGACCCACAGTGCATTATGCACATGACCAGAGATCGCTGAAGAAGAAGAAGAAATATTTTACGTTTAACTTCTTTAATACATCTTCCATCTGATGTTATCAGTGGTACCCGAGTACTTAAACATGTCAACCTGCTTGAGGTTTGTCCTATTTACTTTGATGTTGCATTTTTGGTGGTCAGTTTTCTTTGTAATTACCATTACCTCTGTTTTTCTGCTGTTCTAACTAAAACCATTGTTCTCATTCTTTCGTGCATATCAATACAATGTAACAAGTGCAAATAATTTGTATGAATAGATCAAAGCTATGTATAATGTAATCACTGATTAAATTCCCCATGTGAATTAGGGGGCTCCATGGGGGAGGGGGGGGGGGTGAAAATGGACCTACTGGCTCTCTGTCAAGCATGTCCTAAAAGTTGACTGATTAGGGGTGTTTCCTGTAAGTTGGAGTGCCTCAACCAGGAGGCGAGGAATAACCAGTTTACAAATAAATAAGCGATATCTGTAAAACAGATGTGCATGTAAAACTCAGTTCTGAAACAAGACCAAAGTCCAGAAACGTACAAACAACCAAAACTTTCTGCTAGAGTTAACAGCCAGTGAATGTCAGAATGTAGTAAAGCGGCACTAGATAAATGTGAGGTTTTATTGAAAAGTATATTAATACAGCGGAACGCCAGTATTCGTCCACACTCTTTTCTGTATTTTCTTTTGTTTCTTTCTGTCTCTGCCCCTGTGGGTTACAATGTAAAGACATTCTAGTTATAGTGTCCTTAGCTTTCTCAGCGTCTGCTCTTACCAATGCCAGCATCTTTTCCTCACCTCTTGATTCACAGGTATTTGGTGAGTTCTCTGCCGAAGCTCAACATTAAGTATTGTATCATAGCAGTCAGTTACCTCTGCACTGCACAGGCAACAGTTATTGAACGTGTGTAGTGTGTGTGAATGTGTGTGCGAATGAGTGTGCATGCGAGCGTGCATTCATGTATGTGTGCGCGCACCTGTTTGCATGTATGCGTGTATGTGTGCGCGCACAGGTGTACAAACATGTGTGCATTCGTGTATATATGTGCATGGATATGGGCATATATGCATGCATTTGAGATATTTAATATCCATTCAGTGATGCAATGCCAAATAACTTACAAGTACTTATTGTTTACGGATGTATGCAATGTCAAATGCAAGAAAGGTTTTTAAATAAATCAAAATTATGTAATTTGTAGAAATTAATAAAAAAATTATGTTGTGCAAGCAATTTGTATAAGTGAATCAAAATTATGTATTATGCAATTAATTTGTATAAATGAATTCAGAATTAAGTATTATGCAAGTAATTTATATAAGTTAATCAGTATTATGTATTAGGCGATCAATTTGTATTAATTAATTAATTATATATCATGCAAATAACTTGAATGAATTAATAAAAGTTGTGTATTATGTAAGTAATTAACACAAGTCAGCAGAGCACTTGATGATGATGATAAAGTAATGTGTAAATGAATGCAGTTGAGTATATACTGGACAGAGAAATTAGCTCGAGATGTGCCAAAGCTAATCAAGTAATGGGTCAACTATCTCCCCTGTTGACACACAAGCAGATACCCCAAAGTACTAAAGTGAATCTTATCAGTACTATTTTGTGGCCAACACTATGCTATTAGTGCCAAACATGGACACTTACATCCTCCAATGAACGTAAAATTGTGACAACAGAGATGAAATGCCTTAGAAGAGCTGCAGGAGTTTGAAGAAAAGACAGAAAACGAAATCACGAAATCAGACGAATGCTAGGAATAAAGCGTCTTACAGGTCATCAAAGAAAGAAAAAAAAAGTGGTTTGGACACCTAACAAGAATGCCCTGGTACTAACTGCCACAGCACAACGAGTATAGAGCGAGGAAGACCTCAAAATGGAGTGATGCATTAAGAACAGCCTTACAGGAATGAATATCAGTCCTAACAGTGCTCTTGACAGAGCTCATCAACGAATATTACATCTCCCCTCGACTATTCGATTAGGTACAAGTTGCAAGAGAAGAAGAAGAAGTATTTACTGCAAATATTTAGATGAAAAAATAAATGAATATTACTACTAGGGGATCTGACTGTGCCAGTACTTTATTTGCTTTACTGCATCAGATGTTAATTTCTCCATCCATACTGGAAAATATCCTGATGACTGAAAGTATCACTGGTAGAAGAGGCAGAGGTAGACCAAGAGAAATAATGATGGATGGCTTAAGACAGTGGCATGGAGAAATATCATAAGTGGAACTGATCCAGAACACCAAAGACTGAGATCTGTGGTGATGCATGAATGCCTACACCAGCTGGCAAGGCACTTGTTGATGATGATGATGAATTTACCATGTATGTTGAACGTTGTTCCCCGGTATTGGGATGCTAGTTTAATGCCTTTGCACTTAACTGCTATATTTAGATTCTACTTCTTTCTTTCTATTCACATAAATTGAAATGTAATGCAGGTACTTAAAAAAAAAAAATATAAATGCTGTCTTTATGTACCACTATTTATGGGGGCATAGACAGGGGGTCGTAAGCCTAAGGTTTTAGGGCTGCCTGGCCAGTGCTGTCGCCACGGACTGTGAAGGTTAGAATGTTTAATTTTGTCCCTTACAAAAAAACCCCATTACCTGATCGGGCTCGAACTCGGGTCTCCATTTAGGTATTTAGTGTTTATATAAGCTGTCCAGGTTCTTATGCAGAATTACATATTAATGTTCTTTTTAAAATCTGTTTCGTGTTTCATTAGAAAACATGTCTGTCAATAATTTGTTATACATTCCTTATTTCATGCCCTGATGCTAAAAAAAAGTCTAATATCCTCTCTGTTCGTCTCCCTCTATTTTTCCCCTTTAATTTTTCTGTTGTCACAATGCACTCCGTTTGTCCTCATTCTTTGCCGCATTATGAGAAGTAAATACTCTGAAGCAACAGCAGCCAGAACTAAAGCTGTCATACAGGCATAGAGGGCATGGTCCAAAGATATCTCAGCCAAAATGAATGAAAATAGCTTTTTTAGTGCTAGAGTTTTTTTTTTCAAAATAACAGTTGGAGCCTCTCTTGTTTGAATCTGCAAGGCGGACTTTTATAATTGACCTAGGGCTTCCATATTTATCCAGCCTTAAGCGGTACCGGGAAATGTCGTGAGAAATAAAGGTGATCGACTTGATGTTCATCGTGTCACCCATTGAGTGCTGATTCTTCTTCTCCTTCAGCATGTTGTAGCTGCAGATGTCATCCAACTCAATCCATCCACATCGATCCGTCCCCCTTAATTCATATCTGCGACTGGCTTTCTGTATCTGCTTGGTGAATCCAAGTGTTTGTAGGTCTGCCAGGACAGTGAAACCTCAAGATATGAGTGTACTTGGATACAAGTTTTTCATGACTTCCGGTCTAAAAGGGAGGACTAGGCATGGTAGAATGTTAAGCTTCGTAGTCATAGTTATTTTTGCTTCCGACAGTGCTTTGCTGTCTCGTGTTATGGATGGTAGTCTACTGTTTTGCTGCCTGAGCTACTGAGTTTAGTGCTTGGTGCAGCCCTGTGAGCTGTGTTTTTCTTGTGGACTGCATTTCATCTATGTATCAGTTGAGATGCTGTATTCAATTTGGCCAGTAGCCGGTTCGCATGTGTGTTGAAGAAATACCATATGTAATAATTAAACGTAAGGATAACCAGTTTATCGTGCCCGAGTACTTCCATCAAAAACAAACTGCATTTCTGGTGGCGACTATTGGCATTGTCACTTCTAGCAACTGACAGATGTATGAACTGTGTGCACATATTTCTGGATTGTGCCATAACTAATTGTTCACTAGTTTTTTTTAAATAGAACAATGAGGGACATTTGATTTTCGCTGGCACAGGAACGGATCAAATATGGGGTGACCTGATTGCAGTGAGCCTGAAACCTCGACTAAGACAAGTTTTTCAAATACAAGGTCAGGTTTTGTGTGTGTGTGCTCCAGAATACAAGGTCACGTTTTGTGTGTGTGTGTGCTCCAGAATACAAGGTCAGGTTTTGTGTGTGTGTGCTCCAGAATACAAGGTCAGGTTTTGTGTGTGTGTGCTCCAGAATACAAGGTCACATTTTGTGTGTGTGTGTGCTCCAGAATACAAGGTCAGGTTTTGTGTGTGTGTGCTCCAGAATACAAGGTAAAATCAGAATACAGGTAAAATCCTGGATGTGAGCTGGAAGAGACGGGTCAGGTTTGTGTTGAGAGTGTGGCTTGCAACAGACAAAGCACTATCCAACTATTATCAGCATTAACTTTTTAATGGATTAGGTCACGTTAAGATTGCTGAAGGAGGGCTTAAGCAAGTCGACAAAGCACTTGATTCTGTTCTATATCAACAGTGGGATGGCTATCTTTAAATTAGCTTGGTTTGGGCACATGGTGCTACAAGATTCGATTGCAAAGACTGTGCTTCAAGGAACATGGTGGGGGAGGGGGAGGGGTGTCAAAGAAGAGGAAGGCAAAGAAGAACCTGGAATGACAACAACAAGAAATGGACAGGACTAAGTTATCATTCATCAAGCGGAAGACAGAGAATGATGGCAGGTTTATGTGCCAATGCTTCCATCAACACACCTCCACAACCCTAATGGGTAAAAGGTCATGTTACGTTTACGACATCATCATGTTCACCTGCACTGTGATGTCATGTGCTTAACACTTTTGACATCCTTAACAACCATACTACCAATTTCAAAGATAATGGCAGGGTTATTGTAATTTCTATCATAATTTTAAGGTCTTCATTTCAATCTCCATATATAAGATGGGGATGAAGCAGACCATATTAGACCTAACATCAGGTTATGAGTTGCAGTTCTAACTTCCTGGTAAACGGGTCACCCCCATGTGAGTTGGCTGAGGGCCTGTGCTCGATTGGGGGACAAAGGGAGGAAGAGGAAGAAAGCAGAGATACTGATACTGAGTTGAGTTGATTCAAGAACCATCACAGCACTCAGAACATTCGCATAAGCCCTGCGTCCCAATCTTCAGCAGCCAATGCAGTTCCATTACCAATGGTTCCAGTAGCAGTCTGATTATATGTCTGTCTTCTCTTTCCTCTGAGCGTCGAGTATCTGCCAGATCCCCCATCACTCCCCACTGCATCACTTTCACCAGACTGTGATGATCCGTTTGCTCTTCTAAATTATACATGTGCTCTAATAAGGCCTTAACTAAGTCTGCTTTATCATGCATTAATACTCCACCAAGTTATACACAGCAAGCCAGTCTGTCCGCTTGTTTATTTCCCAACACACCAGCATTACCTGGACAAGAGATCCTGATAATGCTCTTTACCTGTGACCTCCGAAGCGAAGCTTGCCGCTCTGCATGAAGCATGCTTATCTTGACTTTGCTTTGTGAGTCAGTTACAATAACGAAGTTACTGATACTGTCAAAGCTGAAGTGAAATGATAAATAAAAAGACAATCCCACACTTGTTTACAATTATTATTTTATTCAAAATAGCATAAATGATCATAAGATAACAATTTATGTACATAGATTAACATAAAGGAGCTTAGGCATTCAGAATAACGTAATAGTTACAAATGGCTATTGGGGCACAAATAAAATCATGAACTGCATAGTCCATAGCGATAACACTAGCCATACCATCTGAAATCCTTAAGCTCAAAGACACCCCCCCCTCCCCCCATGGCAAAAACAGGCAGTAATGGCAGGTCTCTATACCCATGTGCCAGTCTTGACCTACAAGTGTTAGTCATGGGCAATGACAACAGTTCACAGAAACCAGTTTCAGAGATCTGAGAAAGCTGGTCCAAGTTGTCTTTGAACCCTCGGCTCTTTCAAAACGTCTGGGTGTCTGTGGCTGCAAGGAATTTTCAGGATTCTTCTGAGGCCTCAATAAATAGTTTGGCTTGTTTATTAATTACGCAGGATTCATAGCCGTATTTCAAAACTGTTTCTATACAGCTTGCCTTACTACAGAGTTACTACAATGTGTTACTAATATAAGTGCATTACTACAGAGTACATCAACATATTATGAGACTCTGCCTGTGGGCCCATAAGTCTTGGGTTCAAATCCACATCATAGCAGATTTTTCTTTCTTTACAACTGACCTTGGATCCCAGTCAGTGCAGGATTTAGACATAAGCTGACTCAGCTGCAGCTTAGGGCCTCACAACTGACAGGGACCTCAATAAACTTTTTTTTTTTCACACATGCAATTTTCTTTTAACAGTCTTTAGGGAGTATATAATATTATCTCTGTAATTGTGCAAAGATAAAATACTTGATGCAAGATCACAACAGCTAGGTCTGAAAATCCATACGAATACAAAAGGCAAGAGGAGCTTTCATTGCATTAGGGAGTTTATGGAGGTCAAAAGAAATGAAAATAAATATTTAACTTAACATTTTTAATTATAATGTCAAATCACTATTGTTGTATGGAGGGGAAACATGGAGAACAACTAAGGCAATTACTAATAAACTACAGACGTCAATTAACTGGTGCCTGCGCAGAAAATTGAGAACCAAATGGTATGACAGAGTCACTAATGTCCAGCTCTGGGAGCGAACTAAGCAAGTTCCAGTGGACCAAGAGGTGAAGAAAAGAAGCTGGCGTTGGATAGGACACACTTTAAGAAAACGTGACAGCAATACAGCTAGAATGTCTTTGCACTGGAACCTACAGGGGCACAGGAATAAAGGAAGACCCAAAAAAATCACATGGAGAAGAGAGCATGAAGTTAAAAAGATGGGTAGGACATGGGAAGAGCTGCATGTGACAACCCACAGGAAAGAACGTCTTGGCCTGAGTTGGTTGAGGGCCTATGCTCCATTGGGGGTTAGAAAGGCAGAAGAAGAATTGCACAGACCTTTTTTATTATTTGTTTTACTAAAAATTACATGACAATATATTTCAGTTATCCATATATTCAAAAGGCGTGTATATTTTCAAGTTTTCTGAGATTAACTGGCATAAATTTGACACAATAGGGGCCTCAAGACTTTGTATAGCTCAGGGCTCTTATGAAGTCGAAATCCGGCCCTGCTCCCAGTCTATCCAGCCTAAAAGTGGTACCAGGTAATGTTCTTAGGAAATAAAGGTGGCCGGCAAGATATGGACCACACCATCCACTAAGTGCTGATTGGTCTATGAAAAACATGAGTGTATCGCCATGTACCAAAGCCCCTCTAGCGAGAGTCTTCATCTGCTTACTGGAGTATGTGTCATAACATCCTTCCCTGATCCTCTAGTACAGTGGTTCTAAAACTGGGTGATACGGCATCCAGGGGGTGCCACAGCAATAATCAAGAATTTTTGTTGCGCACGGAAGAAATCTCTTGGCAGTTGAAAATTTAAAAGAGTAGCCTAACTGTGCTGCCTGGTGAAAATTTGCAGTTAAAAACCTACCTAAACTATTTCAGGATCCTCGCTGGTGCTACATAGTTTGTGCACTGTGCTGAGATTCTTCAGACTCAAGTTACAACAGAGCATTTATGGGTTACACCCGTGTGCCATGATGTTGATCCATTGCATAAAACATAATCAACAATTTTTCAGAGAGGGCAGCAGTTTAAAACAGAAATACCATAAAGAAGCCAAAAAGAGTTATGGATGCAGATGTATTCAGAAAACTAAGCTATTGGCAAGGCTGCAGTGCAATCCTAACGTACATTTTCATTTAAAAAAAGCTGATACAGGAGCGACCATCAAGTGCTTTGAGGGTTCAGCTAACTAAACTTCCCACAAACATCCAGGAAATAATAACAAATTCATCCAAACAGTTTCATTCATCGCATTAAAGAGAAGTGAACATTACTTTTGCATTGGTTTTTTTTCTTCTTCTTGTCCTACTTTAAGGGTAGGTGTGCCGCAAATTTTTTTTTTTTTGGGGGGGGGGGGGGGGGGCGACAAGGGTGCCGCAGCAAAACAAAGTTTGAGAAACACTGCTCCAGTACAGTGGTCTTCAACCTTTTTTCAGGTGGTGCACTCTTGAATATACGGCAAGATCCTCCATGCTGCCCCCGCCCCTCTTTACCCTCCAGCTTGAAGAAAATGTAATTAAAAAGAGGACAGTAAGCCGTCCCCATGTATGATGCAAATTTTCGTTATTTGAAGACCCGCCCTAGCTTTTGCCGAAGGCCCTAAATGTAGCTAAACAGCTGAAGGGATTTCTGAGACCTCTCCATGGTGGCCCTCTGTGTCACCGGGTGTTTATCGCTTGTGTGATGTCCTGGTGGGACAAAAAAGAGGACACACACACAAAACTTTCAGACCCTCGTATCCCTTCTTTCCATAATCAGCCTCACTTTCAATTCCTGCTTGGTCTGTACATCACTGCTTGTGGTATACAGTCACTTCAGAGGTCCCGGGTAGTTAGCATCCTTCGGATATTTTCTCCAGGTCATGCGGGTGTGTTGGGAAATGAGCAGGCAGATAGACTGGCCGGCTCTGTACCACTTGGTGGTGAACCGATGTATGACAAGTTAGATGATGTGAGGGCCCTTTGGGAGGGAGTGAACAGTGTGGAGGTGCAGGTAAATTATTATAGTCTAAGGAGAATGGCGCTGCGAGGAGTTACCAGGGGATCTGGCCGATGCTCAACACTCAGGGAAAGATGAGACTGATATACAATCAGATGGTTACTGGTACCATAAGAATTTTACCTCTTTGCTTGCTGCTGAAGATGTGGACTGATCACTTACGGGAGTGTCCCGAGTGTTGTGATGTCGATTCCTAATTCAACATTGAGGTATACAGTTTGTTAGCAGCCGGATTAAATGGCCAAACCATTTCTCTTTTCTGATAAAATTAGATCTGTGTATTACAAAGGGATCTAATGTTATTCCCTCTATCCATCATTTGCATGGTTGACCTTTTATTTGATTCTCGCTTGGTCTGAATATCACTGTTCATTGAGGTACAGTGTCTCTTCGCAGCCAAGTTTAATGGCCGAACCATTAAAAAACTAGATCTCTGAATTCCAGTTAAAAGGAATCATTGCTATTCCCTCTATTCATTATTAACATGATGTGCCTGTCTTTCAATTTCTGCTGGGTCTTTACATTATTGCTCACTGTGGTATACTGTCTGTTAGCAGCCGAGTTTAATGGCTGAACCATTTCTCTTAATATACTCTAATGACTACCATTGTTTTGAAAACATATTTCAGTGGGTGTCCTCCACTGCTGATGAACACACATATATATGTGATATTCCATATGGCTTATATGGGGATATGTTTCAACTGTTATTATGTATGGAAATTTCTGTGACAACTTGTACACGTAGGGATGTGAACTAACAATGCACCAAACGAGACACAACGAAATATGTAACATATTGTTTGTGCTCGGACTATTTCAATCATTCCAATAAAAATACAGTCTACAAAAGGATGCAGAAATGCCCAATTGCAATAAACATACTACGACAGCGTACAGTTACTCTTCTCCGGGGTCTCGCCATTCTCCTTCTGTTTAATTGTGTTTAAAACTGTGTCAAATATGTCCTTCACTGACTGCAAACAAACAAACAAAAATTAAATACCTCTTAACAATACATAATGATATAATCTTTATATATATATATATATATATATATATATATATATATATATATATATATATATATATATATATATATATATATATATATATATATATATATACATACACACACACAGTAGAACTCAGGATATAAATTAAATCTGTTCCACGATTAAGCTCGTATGGTGAATACTCATATCGCATTTACCTCATTAAAATTGATGTAAATAACTTTTATTTATTTCACATCTACAAAACTCACCCTATTCATTTCAAACCGACGTTTTCACTTATACAAAACTCACCCTATTTGTTTCAAAACGACGTTTTCACTTATACAAAAATCTCACCCTATTCGTTTCAAAACGACGTTTTCACTTCTACAAAACTCACCCTATTCATTTCAAAACGACGTTTTCACTTCTACAAAACTCACCCTATTCATTTCAAAACGACGTTTTCACTTCTACAAAACTCACCCTATTCATTTCAAAACGACGTTTTCACTTCTACAAAACTCACCCTATTCGTTTCAAAACGACGTTTTCACTTCTACAAAACTCACCCTATTCATTTCAAAACGACGTTTTCACTTCTACAAAACTCACCCTATTCATTTCAAAACGACGTTTTCACTTCTACAAAACTCACCCTATTCATTTCAAAACGATGTTTTCACTTCTACAAAACTCACCCTATTCATTTCAAAACGATGTTTTCACTTCTACAAAACTCACCCTATTCGTTTCAAAACGACGTTTTCACTTCTACAAAACTCACCCTATTCGTTTCAAAACGATGTTTTCACTTCTACAAAACTCACCCTATTCGTTTCAAAACGATGTTTTCACTTCTACAAAACTCACCCTATTCGTTTCAAAACGATGTTTTCACTTCTACAAAACTCACCCTATTCGTTTCAAAACGATGTTTTCACTTGGTTAACAGGGAAAATTGGGATCACTTTCCTCCATGATGCTACAGTGCATCATCATCAAGTGCCTTGTCGATCAGATTAAGTCCTCCTTCGGCAGTGCTAACGTGACCTAATCCATTTAAAAGTTATCCGGATGCTGCTTGGTAATGCCTAGAACACTCATCTCCCCGGCTCTCATCCTGGATTTTGCCTCGTATTCTCGGCTCCCCTCGGGCATCCCATTTTACGGGTGTTAGCTTTACGCAAGTTAGCCTTTGGTACTGTCCAAGTCTGACACTGGTAGCACAGCCCACAAGATCCATTAGCCCTCTCCAAAATGATACTACAAATCTTGGCAGAGATGTAGAGGATGAGAAGAAGACCAAGAATGACCTGGGTAGAGAATTTAGCTGAATGTACAGGCCTCAAGCAAATAAACATCAAGTTACCACATCTGACCAATAGAGGTGGAGGGAACTGGCCAAAGGGTCAACCAGTGAACCAATGGCAAACAGTGTCACTGGACTAGGGTGACCCTGATGAAATTCACACACAAATAGAACACAAAAAACCTGCATATGAAACACCAAGTTCTCAACTAAAATACCCTGGCAGTTATTTGTTTGAATTCCCAGCGATACAGATTTTTTAAAACTATCTCGGAGCCCAGTTTAATGTACAAAAAAAAAACTGTTTTGGTGAGATTTCAAACCCAATGACTTTGGGCTGGAAGATAAGCCATCTGGCCAGTGTGGCACTGTGGACATATCTGTAATACTCCGTTATACAATTTAATATTGTCACCCTGCAAACGCTTAAAAAAGGGGGCCATAAACCTGTGGAAATCCCCCCCCCCCCCCCCCCACCAAACTTTTAAAACCAAATCTATTTTACATAGGTCACTAATACATTAAAAAATTTTTATTTAATTAAATTTGAAGACACTTTAAAAAAAAAATACATATAGAGTAAACAATAAACATTAACAGAGTAAAGCACTAACATAAATAGATTACCAACGGCCTAAAAAAAAATATGTGTTATGTGACTCACGCCATGACCCTGTGACCTCTATCACTGAGGCTACAGGGCAATTTGACATCAACATGGCTTTTAAGAAAACTGTTTGATTCTCAAGAAAACTGCCCACACATTCTATTTTTAGTTAATATATTCATTTCCTAACCTCTTAAAAGCTGTGCAGGCAGGAACACAACCAATAGTGCTAACTATGCATCTTGTAAACAAAACATTACCAGTGTTAAAGACAAGATGCTGTTTACAAGTTGTTTTCTTCAATGTTTAATTCTTTAATAACAAAAGTACACACTGACAAATCTAAAGTATAGTATACACTTATATAACTTTAGTACCCAATGTTATAACCAAAGAACTTGTATTAAAATACTTACTGAGTTCTCTTTAGCCGAGGCTTCCAGAAATGGAACCTTCCAAGATTCTGCTAAGTGTTTCCCCTCTTCTTCTGAAATGACCCTGGAAACAATGAAGCAATGTATTCATTTCAAGAAAACCATTCCCGTGGCTGACGAACAGTGCTACAAGAGTTGCATTGTGGAAGAGATTGGGGCATCAGGGTTTAATATTTCTCAAAGGCAGCAAAGGATATATATATATCCATGCAGCCAACCTATGTTGTGGAGATAGCACTAATAAATAAAACAATTATTTCTTGTTCTTTTTCTTCTTGTTCCCATTCCTCTACCTCTTCTACTTTGTTCACTCTTAAAAGCACAGTTGGCATACTGTGTTGCAGTTTAAAGCCTGGCTGTGACATCCATACAGATTTCATAAAAACTTTAATTAGTCCAATTTTGTGTAATTATATGCCTGTAGTAGGTCGAACGAGGTTGACTTTTTAATGTGATTGTACAAATGGAATTGGACATGCTTGTTATAGGGCACTGGAAATGAGATCTTGTTCAATTGTCAAAGATCCAAGTTATATCATAAATAGATCACAGATGACCAAGTCTGCCACTTCATCAACATGGTCAACTTTTAATTTGTTTTCTTTGTACAAATGGAATTGGACATGCTTGTTATAGGGCACTGGTCTGCTATTTATCCACCCCCACCCCATAAAAGGAATTATTTCAAGAACTGAAAGTAACAAGTTACTCAAGCTGTCCTTTTTTAATTTCAGGGGTGTGATCTGTGAATAGCTAACATCCTTAAGTGCTAGCTCAGTGGGCATATGTTTAAACCCCTGTGTGTGCATGGGACCAAATTGGGTTAAAAAAAAAAGGGGGGGGGGGTGCAGAACAGACTAACTGCCCATTCCC
Source organism: Candidula unifasciata (assembly GCA_905116865.2). Taxonomy (NCBI): domain Eukaryota; kingdom Metazoa; phylum Mollusca; class Gastropoda; order Stylommatophora; family Geomitridae; genus Candidula; species Candidula unifasciata. Next base: position 85,830 of record CAJHNH020000134.1, on the reverse strand, counting down.
CCCCCCCCCCCACCAAACATACTGCACAAGGCAATTTATTAGGGATGTGCTGACATTTTATGTGTTGGGAAAGGGGCAGTCTCCATGGCAAAGTGGTCAAGCCATTTGTTTGGCACTCTGAAGGCAGTGGGTTTGTTTCTAGGCTGCATCGTTCAGTTCATGAGTGCAATTTCTATGGAGATCTGGGGTGATCATCGCAGGAGCTAGGGTGTAGGTGCTCTGTGCAATGCTCTCAGCAGGTGGATAGCCTTTCTGTTGAGAGAGACCAAGCCATATGGGATAAAACCCAGTGCAATGAAGCCGTGGTGCCTCTCTCTCATGTGTTGAGTCGAAAGTTGCATTTATCAAAGCCTAGCTTTAAACAAAAACACATTGTACCAATTGGATTTTCAAGGGGAGATGTGAAAGAATAAGAATAAGTAGAAGAAATAATTAGAATAAGAAGAAGAAATGTTGAAACATCAACCAAGGCTAATATCCAAAAATAAATCTAAGGCCAAAGCTGGTCTTCTTCTTCTTCACTTTCTCCTCTACCAGATGTCAAGGGAGACACAAGGTTCTGCTTCCCGCTCACCTCTACCACAGACACACTGTGCTGTTGTAGAGTTTCTCTGATATTATCTTCCCATCTGACTCTTGATCTACCTTGTGCTCTATGCCCTTCTCTTCTTTGGGTGTATGGTATGGCATCTTTAAGTGGACAAATCACTTGATTTACTGTCTTTGTATGTAATTTAGAACTGGTTCTGTGCCGGCTTGTCTCTTATCTTTTTTTTCTTCGTGTTCACTAGCAGTAAATTCTCCCGCGGAAAGTTCTGGTTGTTCACCCCCCTCTAGACTTAAGACTTGTCCCAGAACTTAAGGGTTGTGTGCATATCCATTTTACAGATCTAACTTATATGTATGCAGACTGTTGGTTCCCTGCCTCTCAGGCAGATGCACTCCGACTTCGAATGGAACCCCCAATTAGTTTACTCTTATGAAAAGTTTCTTAGGGAGACAGTGAGTCTATTCTTGTTTTCCCCACAATGGGACTCAGGAAACACACATGGGGATGTTCTCTTGTGACCTCATTCCTGATTTGATTTTTTTCTGGTCACTCCTGCAGCTCTAGTTAGACATCTCAGTCCCAGATCTCCTTCCTCAAACATGGTACTAGGAAATGTTCTGAGAGGAAAAGTGACCAGCATAACCTTGATCACATCAGCCATCATGCCCTGACTGGTCAATACAAAAAAATTTGGCTAAAGGTTAAAGCCGCGAGCATGAACTCTGTAACTCTGGCGACGGCCCCAGGGATCTCCCAAAAATTGCACTTGTAAACTGAAGGCCGCGTCCGTGAAACAAACTCACAACCTTCAGAGCACGAGGCAAATGGCTTAACCACTTTGCCATGGGCTGTGGACCCCCCCCCCCCCCCCCACTTCCCAATGGGTTTACAACCAGATACAGTTAAAGTCGAGAGTATCCCCTTCATTTCACAGTGTTTTATCTCTCACACTGCTTAATCTCTCTGCAGAATGGCTAGCTGCCTGAAGAGAGCATCATACAAAGCACAAACACCATAGCTCCGGAGAGGACCCCCATCAGATACAGTGAGTTCAAGTAACAACTGAGTACCCGGCAATAACGTTTGGTTTATCAACTTGGCTCCAAACAGGTGAAAATAACCACCATGGGAGCTGTCATGGTGTAGCAGCCAGACGCTCACCAGTGAATCTGAAAGTTTTAGGTTCAAATCTGAGCAGAGATTGTCTTTAAAAAAAAAAAAAAAAATCCCCTTGGCTCCCAGGTCGACCCAGCCTTGTTTAGACCACATCAAACACCGAGTGCCAATTGGTCTAGCCCTATATGCCTAAAGGTGTTCTTTACCTACTTACAGGCTATCAAGACCCGATTTACAAGAGAAAAAAAGAACCGCACAAGAAGAACACTAAAACAAGAACATAAACAGACATGTAAACAAAGTTTGAAGTTATTTACCTTTCAATGCGAAGGTCTTTTTTATTTCCGACAAGCACAATGGGTACCCTGTGAACAGATAAACCGACCGTATTTTATGTGGCAGCAACCAAGTGTTTATCATACAGATATGGATGTAGATTCATGGAAACAGGATGCTATGTGCCACACTGCAAGGAGGGGAAAAACAGGGTAGGGAACAGGGATGAAGGAGGAAAGAGACTGCAGACAGGCGGCCCAATGAGTCAACACAATATTCTCCTTCTTCACTATGTTTACAGGCAGTAAACGCTGGTAGAAAGTTCAGGTTGTTTGTCCATTTCTGGACTTATGGTCTTATTCCATAACTTGAGTTTTATGTGCACATCCTGTTTACAGATCTGGCTTATTTGTATGCGGACTGCTTGTTTCTCACAGCTCAGGGAGATGTACCCTTGACTTTGAAGGAAAGTCTCCTAATTAGTCGACATTTACGATATGCTTGTGAAGGAAGGGAAGGGGGTGGCAGTGGGTCTATTCTTGTCCCGTTCTGGAAATAGCATACTCAAAGTAATAGTGAACTCCATTGTGTATAAGGGTTTTTTTGCTTAAATGCTATAAAAAGATTATATCAGAATACTGGGGACAAAGAAGAAAACAAATATTGACATCCAAAAATATCGGAACATCAAGGAAGAATTGGCTGGTAAACAGCATCTTGTCTCATAAATTCAAATATTTTGGGCATATCAAGTGCCACAGCGGATTGAAAAAATAACAGCAGAGGGCATGGTGCCAGGAAGGAGGAGCAGGGCATGACCAGCATGAAGATGGGAACAGGACAGGAGTGACACTCTGGGCGGGAAAGTGTACAAGGTGGGAATGCTGGCGAAAGATTGGATTTCTTTCTGGCAAACAATGATGAGAGTGAAGTTCTGCAAGGAACCTGTTACATAATAATGATACATACACATATGTGTGTTTATATATATATATATATATATATATATATATATATATATATATATATATATATATATATATATATATATATATATAATTAATAATATATATATATATATATATCAGACACCATTTATAGGTGTGACACAAGTACAATTGTTATTTGTGCCAGGTGTACCCACACTTCCATGAACATGTAAACGCTGATGACCTTGTTCCAGTTCTTAAATAATGTTTATTTAAGAAACTCTTGATAACTGCAAAGTTAGTATGTTTATTTAAGAACTCATGATAATTGCAAAGTTAGTATGGCTTCCGCACAACGTTATCGACTACTGAGTAGCCACAGATTTTATTCGTATGGTTTATAAGCACACTAATCTCAGGTAGTCACTGGCTAAATACATCAACAGTACGCTGGTATAGCTGATCACAAACTCATCCTCGCAATATGAACAAAGTAATGAGAGGCTAGCTGATGCCTCTATAGCAATAATTACGTATCCTCCTAACTACTACACTTAACTTTATAATCCGGCTATACAACAGAAACACTTGTCACCAGTATGAATAACCACTACTGTTCTGTTCACAGTTTTTAAATCCAGTCCATTCCAAGCGAAAAACAATTTCCACCTTTTAAAAGGGCCCCAAACAAACACATCCGTTCACTGGACTGTCCAACTACTAACTGCCGTGTGTCCCTCTACCTGTTTGTCCAGTCCCCCTGTAACCTCCCCACTCAGTTACCTGTTTCGCCGTGCGGCTCTACACACAACCCGTCTGACCAGTAATTGACCTGTCTGCTGTTATGAGTCAGTCTAGTCATTGTTTGTCTTTATCTCTCAGTGTGTGGTAAGGTTGACTCATGACAATATATATATATATATATATATATATATATATATATATATATATATATATATATATATATATATATATATATATATATATATATATATATATATATACACACACACACACACACACACATATATACAGTTGTTAGTCAAGATTTTAACATCTCTACAGACATGTCTCATAATGACTCTGCTGCTGTGCCAGCGGAAATTTCACAGTGCCCTCCACTGGCCCATTTGAAATCTAGAGAGAAATTTGACAGTTCTGGCAAAATCTTGAAGCTTGTGCAAATGCATAAGGTTATTCAACTACATATAAGTGTGTTTATGTTTTTATACGTACGTCATTCTTCCCTTCATATCAATGATCTTGTTATAAACGTGCTTTACAACATCAAAGCTGTTGAAGAGACAAGAAAATTAAAACAGAATTTAAAATATGAGGCACAGGCTAAAGAAGTAAATGCATGAAAAGAGGAAGATAAAGAATAACAACTTTAAGTCAGAGGTGGATGGACTATCTCTTGACCTGAAGGTGTATCGATCAAAGCACTAGTACACAAAACCTGCTATCTTTTTTCGGTCTTCTGCTTGTTGAACAAATGTATAATAATTTCTTGATGTTGTCATTCCAGTTTCTACTTTTGCACACCTCTTCTTCGACTTCCCCCAATGATACTCATATAGTCTTTGCAATCCAATCATGTGTTAACACGTGCCCGAAGTAAACTAGCTTGCCACATTTCACCACTGTCAAGAGGGGCTTCTGATGCCCTGCAAAGCTGTCTCATACATACATGTCAGTTTTTATGTTCTCAATAGCTACTTCATAAAATTTGTCCATATTTCATGAAGTATATTGTGATGGAAATGCATTATATAAATTATTTGGCAAAAGTATTACAGCATGTGAATTTTAAACTGAGACTAATTCATGTGAAATATAAATTCAAGACTGCAACAACACAGGCAGCTGCCACAACATTAAGCCATTCCATCAAAAACTTATTTGTCTCTGTTCACCTCAGAAAAGCGGTTCGCAGGCTGTGTTGCAGTTTACAGCTGGGCTGAAATATATGTGCCTCCTTTCGGGCCAACACACCTGATTTCAGAAAATCCTTAATTAATTACTTTTCACAACAAATTGGACTAGGAGCACTGGCTCCCCCCCCCCCCCCTTCTTAGCTGGGATCTGGACCCACCAGGTATAAGGAAAGTGAGGATCCCCTTTGACGCAGCGGGCATATGGGAAGACCACCCATATTTTTACAGACTAATTGGCACTAGGTGGGTAATGTGGTCAGCATTATGCCGGCCGTCTTTACTTCCCCAGGACATACATCCTGGTCCCATTTATTTAGGCATACCCACCAGGGTGGACACCCAAAAACTATTTATATATTTATACAGATTTGCTTGCAGGGCAAGACTCTTTCGGTCCCAGAAATCGTTACTTTAGCAGGCTCTAACCGAAGCAGTGAGAACTTGAAGGCATAAGATAGTTTTGCAATATACTCACTGAACAAAAATAAAAAAAACAAGCTGGAAGTAGAGTGTGTGTACATAATAGTGAATTAGAGTGGATGGATGCAATACTGAATAAGAGTGGGTGGCCGTAACACTGAATTAGAGTGGGCCCAGCATCCCAATAGACAGAAAATCCATGATAACATCCTGACTTGAGTCTTATCAAGTGATGCAAGACTGCAGAGTCAGCAGTAAAAGGATTGGGAGTTTCCTGGTACTAAATAACAATGCCCGAACATAAGCACAACCACATAAAAACTGACCTCTTCTGAGAGTTAACAGAATAGACAAGAACGTATCCGTTGATGTTAATGAAGTACGACTGAGGTATCACAGAGTACTCGTCCTGTCCGGCTGTGTCCACTACCAACAGGTTATACTCCTGACCTCCAACCTTTGTGTGTTTGGCAAAGGCTGGTAGGTGGGAAAAAAAATGAGTTATATAAGCATCACTGGTACACCTACTAGAAACAATTTCTTTTCTGCATTCACTCATGAAAGGGCCACCGGCATGGTGGGTTGTGGTTTACAGCTAGACAATGATATCTGCCAGTTATAGTCCAACATATTCGATTTCAGCAAAAATGTTGTTAGTTGCTTTTTATAAGATTTGTGTTTGGAGGAAGTGGGTCTATTCTTTCTTTCCTCCAAATTGTGGCCCGGGAACACATGGGGAGCTTCAAATACTAGAAGGACCCTTTTCACACTGGGCTGTAAGAACAGCAGACCCCAAGTAGGAAGGATTTAAAACCATTAGCGGTGTTAGACAAGGTGGTATTCTCTCACCTTACCTCTTCATTCTTCTGATGGATGATGTCATTAAGACCTGTAAGGAGAAGACAAAGAAGTACTCAGTCGGCTACTGGAAAATGAGACCAATCTATGCAGCAGAGATGGCATTTGCAGACGCTGTGGCCCTTACAGCTAAATCAGAGGCACATCTTTAATCCAACTTACTTGTCTGGAAGAAAGAGCTTGAGAAGAGAGGGATGACCATTAGTATCTCCAAAACTAAAACCATGATGATTTTAAGCGTGGAGAAGAGACATCAAATCATGATGCAACAGTAAAATGTCGGAGCAGGTCAACCAGTTCAAATACTTTGGAATTGTATTAGACCGAAATGGAGGCATTAAGACTGAGCTGGCTACAAGAAAATCAGCTGCTGGGAGACTTTTCCAGACAATAAACTGGGGGTTTCTTACCAAAAGAGAAATTGAAAAGGGCAAAAATGGCTGTTTACTGCTCTACCTATGTGCCAGTGCTGACATATGAGTGTGAGTCATGGGCAATGACAACAGCTCATAGAAGCCAGTTTCAGTCTTCAGAAATTAGATAAATGAGTAAGGCGGCTCTAGTAACAAGAAGGGAAAAATGTCGCAATCAGACAATATATCAGGATCTTGAAACCCAGGCCTTACAAACCCGTGCGAATCAGTCATAGCTGCGAGGGTTTGGACATGTATGCACAATGGAAGACAATCGGCCACCATGGCAGGCATGAGAGGCTAAGAACCAGGGATGACCGAGGGTTTACTGGGAAGACAACATTCGACAGTCCGTGACAGAGGACTGGAAGGGAACAAAGCCAGAAAAAAAACTGCAGATAGAGAAGTCTGGCGATCTCTCTGGCAAATTTCTACACCCTAGGGTAGAAGAGGAGCGGCTAAGTAAGTAACTTTAGAATCTAATTTGAACCTAAACATTCAACACTAGTGAGACATAACTATCTAGCCTGAACCTGAACATTCAACACTTGTGAATTACAATGGTTTGGAAAAATTAAAAATCACTATATTTAGAAACCTGATGGTCGCAGTGAAGCAGCCGCCTTCATGTTCTGCTGTCTGCTTGATGGTCTAGGAGTTCTATCTCCTGGAAGTTTATAACTGACCAAAACTCAAAATGTCTTCTTTTTCTCTAGTTTTATAGGCTACAGATTCAGAAAATCATAACCATGCGTTTTTCTAACTAAATTTTTGTTAACGATGTGAAAGATTAAAGAATAACATTCAACAGAAGTGAAACCTCAGTATATAAAAATGAACCTACAGTGACACATATTCATAATCACTTACTGTTTTCAATCGTGGGATCATAAGAATCAACAAACTGGTTTTCAACATACTGAATGATTAATGAAGACTTGCCTGAAATTAAAACAACCAAAAACAATTTATCTTCAGTTTCAACAATTAAGTCACTGTGGTATGGTGATAAGTACTTTGAAACGATGTAATGAAGGGAATTCCCAGGGAGGTCCAAAGGGTTTCCTGAGACGACGTAGTGGTATTACAGGCCAGTGAGAAATGGGTAAAGCAAGGGAAGTGATATTCACATGGGACACTGAACTGTTACAAGACCAAATCCTGCGGGAAAGGATCAAGGGTTTTGAAGGACAAATGAGATAGAGGCAGGTGGTGGTTGACTGTGTGAGAGGCAAGTGGTTTCCTATGGAGTGACTGAAGTGAACGTCGATTGTGAGCTGAGGGAATGGGGATTTGGAACGCCAGGAATGTCTGAAGAGAACTGATTAAAAATTGTGAGGCCCAGTGACTGTGAACTTTGTGGTGCTGTGATCTATATGTGAAATCCCCACGTGAATAAACTATTCCTACTAAAAAGTAATTGCATCTCTTGTCTAATTGTAATCCTGTCATGGTTGTCGTAGTCGAGAGCAATTTGTAAACGACCAGAAAGATTTTAGGACGATGGAATGACTATTTTGGCTCCACTTGGAACGGCACCATAAAATGGCGGCCGTAATATGATGCCATTCGAAAGAGAGCTAAATTGGCCACATTCTGGCTATACAATATCAAAAAATATCCAAATGGGGCTCAGTTCTATTAAAAATATATTTTTCGGCTCCGTACAACGAAACAAATGCTCTAACAGGGTCTCGGCGATATGTTACTTGCGGACCTGCTTCTGCGAGTGTGCCTCACCGCCGACCGTATCCCCCGCGCCGCGGATGGGGACTAAACTAGATGGCTGGGACTCACGAGCAGCAGCTACTGCATTTCCTGCAACTTCCTCCAATTACTTTACTCGTGAGTCCCAGTATACCAGGGGATACGCTCGGCGATGAGTTTAATCGCGTTTGGCGCATGCCGACAAGTCTGATATCTACCGCTGCTAAATCCTCCAATCGGAAGAACACAGTATTGCTAATCGGCTGTCATCGTCTGTAATGTCTCGAAAGTGGTCAACGGTCGCTAATATCCTCTGCAGAAACGCTCGAAATTGTCAACAGTCAGTATTTATCGTCTGCTATTTAACTACCGTGTGCAATGTTGACATTGATTGTCAAGTAATCCTAGTTTTGCCGCGATTTGTTCCTTGGCAGAAAGTCCGTATTTTAGATACACCTGAACACCGTTCGGATATTTTTTGATATTTTATGGCCAGAATGTGGCATCATATTACGGCCGCCATTTTATGGTGCCGTTCCAAGTAGAGCCCTATTTTTGATAGACTACAATAAACTGTATTATAATTAACCTCATCGTCGTCGTGTTTTGACTATTCTTCAGTGTGTCCACATTTTACATTGTAACGGAGGAGGTAGAGAGTTTAAATCAGCGTAGACTGAGCCAAAGTAACACTGAACACTGTTGCCAACGATATCAATTCAGACAAGAAGAGCAAATCAGCGTACGTCACAAAAAGAAAATGAAACAATAAGAAACAAAAATGTACAAAACTGCTTATCTGTAAAATTAAATTAACAAACAGTGCCACTTCTGCGGCATCAAAAAATCAGTAAGTGATTTTTGACATTCTGACAAGGAAGGAAAGAGGAACTATTTTATAACTTATAACAATAAAATCAATGGTCTACTGACCGACAGATCTAAACCCCATAAACGCAATCTTCCTGTCTTTCGCGGGCATGGTTGCTCAGCAAAATAAACTAACTCTCCAGTGAAGGCCACAAGAACAGCGATCGTTTAACGCGAAGTCTGGTCTTGATTCAGCAGACCTTGTCAGACTCCGCCATAACCAAAATATTGTGGCAACGGGCAAGTAACTCCAATTGCAGGCGAGCCACTTCCTGTGTTTTTTGCATCATCACAAGGCGCCGTCTCCGCAATAAAGGTTAGTCGGCTGCAATGGGGGGAAAAAAACGTCGAAGGATGGGACTCAGCTTAACTACACGTTTTCGGGAGGGAGGGGGAAAAAACTCAAAGGGTGAAGTTCTTAAGTTGCTTTTTCATCATCATCATGAACCACGTCTGCCGTTAAGCGACGTGGGGAGGAATAATTTGCGATCCAGTGCACGTTGGCTGCCACTGGCTATTTTCATGCCGTGAAGGTGTAGAGTGTCTTTAATGTTGTCGATCCATGTTTCCGTGGCTGTCCTCTTGCTCTTGTAGCTGATCTTCTGAGATGTAGTGCTTGTGATGGTATTTCTTCTTCGCGTTCACCAGCTGTAAACTCTGGCAGAAGGTTCTGGTTGCTCGTCCACTACAGAACTGCAGTCCTGCTCCAGAACCTGAGTGTTGCGTGTGCAACAGTTTTACAGATCTCATTCTCTTGAATACAGACTGCTGGTTCCTTGCCTCTCCGGCAGATGCATTTCGACTTCAAAGGAAGCTTCCCAATTAGTCGACTCATACGACATGCTTTTGGGGAGGCAGTGGGTCTATTCTTGTTTTCCCCACAATGGGACCCCGGAACCCACACAGGGGTTATTGTGTTTGATCTTGCTGCATTCTAACGAGATGGCCAAATCACTTGATCTGCTGTTTCTCAGTGAATCTAGTACAAGGTGTCGTTCCCACATTTTGCCTGATAGTTTCGTTTCATGATTAATAATAATACAAGTGAAAGATCCTTTTTCACGCCTTCAGGCGTATTGGGCATATAGGGTCAGACCTATATTTTATAGATCACTCGGCACTTTTTGGGTGATGTGGTCAACTCCACGCAGGTCGCCTTTACTTCTTGGGACTTTACCTAGTACCCATTTAAGGCTGGGTCGACCTGTGAGTCAATGTAATTTTAATAAAATAATTAAATAATTTAAAATAATAATTACAACAAAAATATCGTGGCCTAGTGGCTAGACGCGCAGCTGCGAATCCGACGATCGTTGGTTCATATCCTACACAGCTGGACATTTGTTTCTTCATACATGACCTTGGCTCCAAGGTCGACCCAGTGTCAGGTGAAGTCCTGAGAAGTAAATACGGCCGGCGTGATGCTGACCACATCAACCGTCACCGAGTGCCGATTGGTTTATAAAATATAAGTCTAGCCCTATATACCCAGTTGAGTTGAGTCAAGAGTTGACATCGTAGAACTCGGGGCATTTCCATGCGTGCTTTGTCCTTATCTTTAGCAGCCAGGGCAGAGTTCCAATACTAATAGTACTGGTTATAATCAGATTATATGTCCGTCTTGCCTTTCCTCTGAGTGTAGTGAGCCGGCCAATATATCATATACACCTGAAGGCTTTAAAAAGGGTGCTTTGTTTACCTTAATAATAATAATGTTTGCTGAATGGCAAATAAATATAATAGGTTTGAAGTAATACGATTTATGTAAACGAAAACTAAAAATATTAACTTCAATAATAGGATGATTGGGGGGGGGGGGGGGGGGAGGGGGGGTGGTTAGATCTGAACTTTGTTTTTTTTTAAATAAGGGAGGGGAGAGAAAAACATGATGACGATGCTGGCGAATAATAATAATAATAATAATAATAATAATAATAATAAGAGGAGTAGGAAGAAGAAGAAGGAGGAAGAGGGGAATGCACAAAATGAATAGGATGGGTCAACAAGGACGAGTGGCTTACATTAAGTTTGAGGAAATATTGCAATGGGCCTTATGTTCACGTACCGTATCCCCCGAAACAGAACAGGATGCATCAACAGGTAACAGACTTACGATTGGTTAGTGTGAGTGTTGCGTTATCTCGAGCCATGCCCTGAACAAGCCAATGCTGTCCCTTTGTGTAACAGGATGTAAAGCATAACAGAAAGGGAACCCTTTTCATGCCTTCTGGTGTATTGGGGCATATAGGGCCAGACCTATATTTTATAGACGTTGGCACGATGGGTGATGTGGTCAATATCACACTAACCGCCTTTACTTCCCCTGACTTTAGCTGGTACCCATGAAAGGCAAGGTCATTTAGGAACAAAACAGGAAAATCCGATTCCTTTCTGAATTGAACCCACGACCTTCAGATCCGTGGGCGAACGTCTAGCCGCCACACCAGGGTGACTCCCGAAATAGACCACAGGCACCGGGATCTGGGAGGAGGGGGGGGTGTTGGAGGGGTGCTCGTTCCCTCTCCCTACAAAAACAAAATGGTTAATAAGGAAAGAGATGCTAAAACCGCTCCCAAATTATTTGCTACGGTCGCCATTTTTAACTAGTTAAAGAAATTTTCTTTCAACGTATATGTCTATACATTTGATATTATTTGAAATGTATTATTACATATATATTTCATTATATAAAATATTAAACAGCGTTACACACAATGGTAAAATAGACAGAGATAGAAACGAGAATCCAACAAGCCAATAATGTCACCTACCAACTTGCTCCAATTTTAAAACACCCTGCTATCCCAATAGAGACAGAAAAAGACCAATTATAAATACCATATTTATACCGACTTTAGGTTACCAGTGTCAGACTTGGACGTTGAAAAAAGAACACGAAAGAAAACTAACCACATGTGAGATGAGATGGAAAAAAAAAAACCAGGGGGGGGGTGAGAAACGACGTGATTTTGAAAAGTAGCGATATTGCCACCTCTGTGTAACAACAGGGGAAAAAAAGCATGGAATATTATTATTGAAAATCGAAACATCAGGAGGCATTTCTATGTTGAATTTTAAGATTGAATGGTTAAATTTAGACATATCAAGCGATCGAGTGTCTATGACAATAGCACATGGAAAACAAAGGAGAGGAGTGGGGGTAGGGGCTTTTTAAAAGTAGCGATATTGCCACCGCTGTGTAACAACAGAAAAAAAAGCCTAGATTATTATTATCTACATAGAACATCTCTATGTTGAATTTTAGAATGCTATGGTTAAATTTAGAACATCAAGGAAGATTAAGCCACCAGTGCCAAACATGGACACTATCTAAAGCCCACATACGCAAAATTACCACCTGCGAGATTAGGTGCCTGAAAAAAAACCTACCGTCCGAGATCGAGTGAATAAAAACTATCGGCAAATTATGGGAACAACACCCCCCCCCCCCATCGAGAAACAGTAGATCAAGTGGTTTGGCCATCTCGTTAGAATGCAGCAAGATCAAATACCATCACAAGCACTACATCTCAGAAGATCAACTACAAGAGCAAGAGGACGGCCGCGGAAAACATGGATCGACAACATCCAAGGTGATCCTCATCCTCATGGTGGCACTCTGTGTCATCGGGTGTTTATCGCTTGTGTGATGTCCTGGCGGGATAGAAAGTCAGTCAGTCATGAAAGTACATGAGGCGGGAGAGCTGGTGAGAGACCGAGTTTCTTTCAGGCAGACCGTGATGAAAGCGACGTTCTCCAAAGGAAACTACTACATGGTGATGATGATGGTTAAAGTTAGTTGCATATCCTTTACTGGACGTTGCAGAACCAATCCCAGCATGTTTTGGCAGTTGCGGTTTTTCTAGGCAAATTTTCGTCTAGTAGTGTGCCATTACTTTCTGGACGGTCGGCTTTCTTGATACCACTGTCGAAACCAACGCAAGGCGCATGGCCCACAGCTGGGATCGAACCGGTTAAATGTAAAACCTATACGATTTTTGAAGATTGTATTTGAAGCTCACTAGGATAATAGGCGTATAGAAATGTTTTGACTGCTTACAGTCGGGAACTAAGAAGACACACTAGATTACATAGAAGTCAAAAGCAACAAGTGATGTCGTCGTTCGGAGGCGACAGGTTCAATTCCCTTTGTACTTACTATAGCTTTCGATTACGATTTATGTATTTTTTTTTTTTAATGTGTCCACCTATCTCTGTGGAAGTTTCTGTGAGTCCTTATCAAAACATATCGATCTGTTTATTATATTCGTGTTACAGCCGCAAAGTTTTCCAACATGTCTGTTTCTGTGTATAGTTTTAGGTCCGTCTGTCTGCTGCCTGCCGCCGTTCAGCGGCTAGATGCTCGCGTGCTGATCCGAAGGTCGTGGGTTCGAGTCCGAACGGAACCGGACCTTTGACCCCCCTCAAAAAATGACCTTGGCTCTCAGGTGACCCTGCCTTGAGGAGGTAGAAGGTGACGTCCTCGGAGGTAAAGGCTGGTGGTTTGATGTTGACCACATCGCTCACCGAGGGTTGATTGGTCTATAAAATATAGGTCTTGCCCTATATGCCCAATGCGACTAAAGAGTCCTATACTTATACTTTCTGTTTGCCTGTCCTGCGATCTTTATGGCTCTCTGACTGGGACATTGTCTTCTGTCAGTGTGTCTGTTTCTCCTTCTGGTCATCTGTATGTCTGTCTGTCTGCTGATTACTGCGCTTGTCTGTATTTCTGACTGTTGTCTGACTGTAGGTAATGTAGTTATTTTCTCCGTGTGTGTTCCGGGGTCCTTTGGTAGCGAGAGGAGGCACATACCTCCTGCCCATATCAAACATGTCGTAATAGTTGACTAATCTGTGATTTGTTCTTCAAAGTCGGAATGCACATGCCTGCGAGGCGAAGAACCAGCAGTCTGCATATACTAAAAAGCCATTTCTGCATAACTGATAGCATATAACTGGAGTTAAAATGGTAAGTTGTTTGTCCGTTGCTGGACATGCAGACTTCGACCTTGTTCTGACTGACTGACTGACTTTCGACCCCATTAGGGCATCACACAAGCGATAAACACCCGATGACACAAAGTGCCACCACGTTGATGAGGTTCGCCGTGGAGAGGTCCTAGAAACCGCGTTCAGACAAATGGCCATATTAATGGCCTGCCTATATTGCGGCCCCTGGCAAAAGCCAAGGCGGGGCTATAAATGATAGCAAGTTTCATCCTAAAAAAGACGGGATGTTAAAAGTAATCTTGTTCTAGAAGTTTTTCATGCACATCCGTTTGAATATCCAACTCATTGGTGTGCACAGTATTTGTTTCACAACTCACAAGCAGATGCACGGCGACTTCAGAAAAACATCCCTAATTAGTCGTCTTTTCCACCATGCTTTTAGGGGTTAGGGCAGTGATTCTCAACCTTCTTAATATCGGACCCTTCAATACAGTTCCTGATGTTGTGGTGCCCCTTTAATACAGTTCCTCATGTTGTGGTGCCCCTTTAATACAGTTCCTCATGTTGTGGTGCCCCTTTAATACAGTTCCTCATGTTGTGGTGCCCCTTTAATACAGTTCCTGATGTTGTGGTGACCCTTTAATATAGTTCCTCATGTTGTGGTGCCCCTTTAATACAGTTCCTCATGTTGTTGTGCCCCTTTAATACAGTTCCTCATGTTGTGGTGACCCTTTAATACAGTTCCTCATGTTGTGGTGAACCTTTAATACATTCCCTCATGTTGTGGTGACCCTTTAATACAGTTCCTCTTGTTGTGGCGACCCTTTAATACAGTTCCTCATGTTGTGCTGAACCTTTAATACAGTTCCTCATGTTGTGGTGAACCTTTAATACAGTTCCTCATGTTGTGGTGAACCTTTAATACAGTTCCTCATGTTGTGGTGCCCCTTTAATACAGTTCCTCATATTGTGCTGACCCTTTAATACAGTTCCTGATGTTGTGGTGCCCCTTTAATACAGTTCCTGGTGTTGTGGTGCCCCTTTAATACAGTTCCTGATGTTGTGGTGCCCCTTTAATACAGTTCCTCATTTTGTGGTGCCCCTTTAATATAGTTCCTATTATTGCAGTGCCCCTTTAATACGGTTTTTATTATTGTGGTGCCCCTTTTATACAGTTTTTCGTGTTGTGGTGCACCTTAAATACAATTCCTAATGTTGTGGTGCTCCTTTAATACAGTTCCTCTTGTTGTGGTGCCCCTTTAAATTTAAGCAACTTTGCTCGATATTATAAATGCTATTTATTCCATCACCTTTGTTTGATATTATAAATGCTATATATTCCCGCAGCTATGTTTGAAATTATAAACGGTATATATTCCAGCAACTTTGTTCGATATTATAAATTCTATATATTTCAGCAACTTTGTTCGATATTATAAATGCTATATATTCCAGCAACTTTGTTCGATATTATAAATGCTAATGCTAAATATTCCTAAAACTTTGTTCGCAATTGTAAATACTATATATATTCCATCAACCTTGTTCGATATTATAAATTTCAATAAATTCCATCAACTTTGACTTCTCTCAACAACTTTCCTTTTAGGGTTTCTCGTTGACGTCTTCGCTTCCTTAATTAATGTGTTTCCTGTTTCAGTGCTTGTTTGGCGATTATTTGTTAGCGTTTCCCCAGGATATGCCACAAGAAACATTAAATTGTCTTAAATAAGACAGCAATACATTTTTTTAAGCAGGATGTGGCAAGAAATACAGGTGATTTCTTAATATCCTACCCCAAACAGGGGAAATCCACAAGTCACAGGGCAGTCTAAAATTTCAGTGGTTGGCAGATAGGCTGCATGCAGTCGTGGGGCCTAGGCTACATGCAGTCGTGGGGCCTAGGCTACATGCAGTCGTGGGGCCTAGGCTGCATGCAGTCGTGGGGCCTAGGCTGCATGCAGTCGTGGGACCTAGGCTGCATGCAGTCGTGGGGCCTAGGCTGCATGCAGTCGTGGGGCCTTGGCTGCACCCTCTCGTGGGACGTAGGTGGGTTGGGGTAAGGGCCAGTTCTAGATGTTTTGGGGTCGTTAAAAGCATCAGAAAGCCGAGAAACCCAGTCTTACCAACCTCTAACATGTTGGACTGGCCTGTGACGTCATCTGGGGTTTAGGATATTACGAAAGACCCGAAATACGTTGTAAATACTGACCGATATATTTTAATGAAACATTAAACTAAAACGGAAACACATAAGAAATTTATTTTCTCGTAAAATTTGTATATTTTTTGTTTGCATCCGTGTTAAATCAGCAAGATATGGATATAAAAGCAACAGCTAGTGAGACTTGTCACAACGATCAACTGAAGACCTAAGTGAAGAATTCATCGCCCGCCAAAACTGTCCAGTTCTAAGTACAAGTTTCAGAACTTGCAGATTTGACAACAATGCTACGAAGCATGATAGTTTGCCTGCTGGTCTTGTCCAGGGCTGGACTGTAGTGGACGGTCAGTATGTCAACGGCTTTGACAAAGACGCCAGACTCGAATGTCCGGCAAACCAGATCCTGAGCTGTATCGGCAGCATCCATAGCAACCGCTATGAAGACAGGAGATGGCAGTTTAAGTGCAGACAGGCACCCGGTGCGACCAGTGACTGTTACTGGACAAGTAAGTAGTTCACATCAACTGCGTCAACATAAAAATGGGGTGTGGTAGGGGAATACTTGGGCTCTTTAGTGAACAACAGTGGCGACTGCTCAAAAGAAGTCAGAAGAAGATTTGCATCGGCAATGCAGAGATTAAATCGCACGAAGAATCTATGGCAAAGCACTAGTAAATTGGTTAAATTAAAAATCTTGAGATCATGCATTTTTCCTGTGACAGCTTACGGTTGTGAGTCTTGGATTCTCACTCAGTCACTGAGGAAAAAGATTGGAGCTTTTTGAACTGAAAAGTTATAGAAAAATTCTTAGAATACCATGGATCAGGAAGAGGAAAAACATCGACATTCTGGACGAGTTAAACATCAGGGAGAACTGGCTCATAAACAGCATCCTGTCCCGAAAGTTGATGTATTTTTGCCATATCAAACGTCATAGTGGCTTGGAAAAGAAGGTGTTGAAGGGTGTAGCTTGTGGAAGTCTAGGCAGGGGTCAACCACTGCGAAGATGGATACAAGACATTGAAGATGCATTAGCATTGAAAGCTCATGGGGTCGGAGAGCTGGCTAGGGAAAGGGATACTTTCAGGCGTGCCGTGAAGAGAGCGACGTTCTGTAAAAGACTTGCTGATTGATGAGGGGGATAGGGGAGGGCCCTCAGTTTATGCCCCCTCCAACATTACACACTTTATTTGTAGTTCTCCCCAAGGATTCAGTCTGTATTGGGAATGGGTTGTTTGCAACAACAAGCAGGTAGTTATAGTATCGTGAGGTTTGAGGTTTTGAACATCGGATCACATCATGACAAGCGGGTAGTAACCCATAAGTGCCCCGCTCATCTTCCAACTCAAACGTGAGTCAGAAAATAGCTCAGCACGTGCACAGGCTCTGTAGCACCGGCGAAGTATCGCGAGAAATAAAAAATAATAATAATAAAATACGATTTTCAAAGATTCTTTTCTATATATATATAAATAATATTTTCTGGTATCGTGAGAAATAAACAAAATAGAAAAGAATCTTTGAAAATTGTATTTTCCTGTTTCATCTACAGGTGTCCCGTTAAGTCCACTTACAGTCAAAGTTTTCAAACAGTTACGTACCGTGTCATGAGAAGGCAATGAATGTTGTGTAGTAAAAGATTTCAAGTCACCGTGAAGGGACTTATGGAGTTGTTTTCATTTGATTTATATCGTAGTTAAACTGGTAGTGATTACTTACCTTTTCATTACTTCTCTATACTGCATCGACTCATTAGTTTGACTCCAGTGTTTATGTCTGTTATTAATTATTATTATTATTATTATTGATTGGCACCTTTTCTCTTTCCAGACGATATTGTGCTATGAGGGGGCGTGGGACTCACAACCCATGGCGATGGCGAGCGTGCTTAGCAAGACCCGCCTGCGTTAAGAAAAGTCTTCCACAATTATATATATATAATTAACAAAAAGACAATGCATTGATCGGCACTTATAGAAAGAAGTAAAAAGATTGAAGCACACTAGACAACATAAAAATCGAAAGCTATAGTTACCGTGCCGGGAATCGAACCTGTCACATGCAGATGGCGTGTGAGTCTCTCTAAGAACATAACCAAGTAGACACATCACCCTCCCCCCCCCTCTCCTCCAATAAACAAAGACGTCTTCGTTAGCATCTCTATCGTACAGCTTGAAATCCGCAACTATGGAATACGGACAGAATTCATCTCTAACCATTTAAATGGCACCATAGATTACATAACTTTATATTGACGAAGCATAGTTCGAATAACAAACACAGCAACAATTTACGAGCACAACAGACCGTAATGCTTTGTCTAAAATACAAGAACATTTAAGAAAGAGATTTCATTGGTTCGTTCCACAGTTATAGCATGGGATTTCAGGACTGTTGTTGTCAGTATCAGTGTTTAGTCTGTTTCTTCTCAGGCGCTCAGCTCTCATCCTCTCTGCAGTTATTTCTTTCCTTTATTCTCAGTTTCTTCTTGATGTTCCCCCTCCAAACAACACGGCCCATGGCATTTTGTTCAAACAAATACATTTCAATACCTGTAACATTCATGTCCCTCTTGCACACATCTTTATATGGCAGTAGTGGACGACTCCTACATCTTCTACCCGTCTTTAATTCACCGTAAACAATGTTCCTAGGGACTATATTAATATTACTACTACTATTATTACCAAAAAAGGCAGGAAGCCAATTCAGTTGTGAATCTTTGATCTAAGTGAAGTTTACACGTTACTCATTTTATCTTGTGCTCACTTTTTATGAGCCTGTTCCTCTTTCTATTCATTCTCTTTAAACTCGTACTCTTCCTTCTACTCTACTTTATTCCCCCATCCCCTCCCCCTTTCCACCTCCGCATCTTTATTCTTTTTTTAAAAAAAATAATTGCGAATACTACCATCGCAGTCAGCGTAATCATCGCCCTTAACTGCTCCCAGCACCAACCAACATGTTGTTGTGGATACTATTAGGGCTGCTGCAGCTGCTGCTGTCGCTACTGCTGCTGTCGCTATTGCTGCTGTCGCTACTGTTGCTACTACTACCGCCACCACTTCTAATACTGCTATTACTACTACTACTACTACCGCCGCCACCACTATCACTATTACCACTACTACTTCAACGACTAATATTACTACCTGTTGACGGTAGTTGCAAGAGCTAGCACGAATGTTAAAAAATACTTCCACCTGGCTCTTTGTATCGTCTGTTTCAGACTATCTCAACGCCTTTGACCAACCGTTACTACACAACTGTGCCGGGAATGAAGTGATGAATGGGATGATGAGCTATCACAACGACCACCACCAAGACCGACGATTCATGCTCCGGTGCTGCACAGTGGCCAACAAAGCCACAAGGAACTGCTATCATACCGGATTCGTCAACAACTGGGACAGGCCAATGAACTTCAATGTTCCCACTGGACGGGCCATTAAAGGGGTTTACAGCATCCATAACAACCACAGTGAGGACAGACGGTGGCAGTTCTATGTGTGTCATCTTGTCTGAGCTTGTGTGATTATAAAATGATGTATTTTTTTTAAAACTAGTGCCAACAATAATTGTCATCATCAACACCTTCTTCAGTACCATAAGCGCATTTCTTTGATCCCTCTGTCAGTCAATCTTGTATCAGGAAGACAATCTTCTTTTTCTGTTTTTTCTTGTCTCTACTCCTGGAATGCCTCGCGGCTTCAGGACAGGAAGAGATATCTGGAACGAGTCCCTCTGTTTGCGTCTTATAAAGTACTTTTCAGTGTCTCTGTCCTCTATTGTTCTAGTCGGTTCGTGAGATCTTGTCATTTCTATGAGCACGAAGACACTGTCGGTTTGCTGGACCAGTGACCGTGTTTTCAAACACCCTAAAGGGTCACACTTGAACTAGACTGTCAGATTCAGACAAGTTTAACCAATTGCCTTGATAAAAACTATCGTGCAGCCCAAATTCCTGCATACGCCATATTGTATTGTTTAAATTGAGGTTGGTACAGGCCAGACGACCTCTTTGTTAGCAGCATGAAGTCTACCGTGTTGGAATAAATGTTTGACCTTTTCCGACGTCAAGTTGCAGAGACACATCTCCGTGCCATGTCCTTAGCTCCGTACCATGTCCTTAGTCTGATCCACTAATGCTCCCTTTGGAGGCGATGAAGCGAGTCTTAGGGAGAAAATTTAGCGTCGGCATCCAGCCACCTTTCTCGGATAATAGTTTTTATTTATGTCTTAGTCTCCTATTGGGGTTAAACTACCATTTGATTGCATGTCACTGTAACGTTTGGCCAGCCTACCCGCTACTTCACTGGCCACAGTGACCTGGAGTCCATTGCAGGATATATGGTTCTACTAAGAAGCATTTGTAATCAGTTGTGTCAAGTCTACAAACTGCTTCTTTTTGGTTAACAAGTGCATCTAGAACCGACTTAGCATCAGCCAGAAATACAACTCTGCTATATTTTCTGCGCTGTTGTCTTTTCAAGAAAGAACATGACATCAGAAGTGCAACTGTCTCTGCTCTGTAGCTGGAAGAATGTGGACCCGTTGCTAAATTGCAGAAAACCTTTGTCCTCTTAAATCAGTACATGTCTCTTTGGACTTCCAGACCACTTATCCATTCTATGTAATTCTTTGACACTATGGCTGTAATCCAATAAAGCACACATGGCCTCTCTCATCAACGTTCGCTTGAGGATTTCCCTCGGACGTCATCGTTTCCTTAGTCTCACTCTCTGTTTCTCATTTCAGTGCCTGTTTGGTTATTCTTTGCTTATTTCTTTCTTCTCATTATATCCACAATTTCGCCATCTTCTCTGTCTTATAACTGTCGATACCAATAGTTTCAAAAGTACCACCTCTTGTTTCTTCACCTTTCGTGAGTTCATCCCATTTTATGTTTATAATTTTCATCAGGCATTTATATTCGAATACATTTAACATTCTTTCCATTTCTTTAGTTGTTTTCCAGCGTTCCCTGGTATATGTTGAAGGTGGAGTAACATTATAATTGAAACACGTGACTTGCCTTTAACACCATACAATTTACAGTTCTATATTTTGTGTTTCATACATTTTAATAAACAGATCTCCAGCTCCGTGTGGATAGTCTACGTTTAATATATGCATTTTATTGCTGTTTCCACATTTGAGGCAATACATTTGATGCACAAACAACGTTTTGGGCGACCGATGTTTAGTCAGTTTAGTCTTATTTACTAATTTAGTTGTTGAGACATCGGTGCCATTTGATAATTCGTTGCTCGTTTCTTCTCATGATATCCACAATGGTGCCATCTTCTCTGTCTTATAACTGTCGATACCTGTGGTTTCAAAAACACGAAATCTTCTTTCTTCACCTTTCGTGAGTTTATCCCATTTTATGTTTATAATTTTCCTCTGGCATTGATATTCGAATGCATTCGGCGTTCGTTCCATATCTTTAGTGGCTTTCCAACTTTCACTTGCATTTGTTTAAAATGAAGTATTAGAATTTAAAATACGTAATTTGCTTGTAAAACTATATAATTTAGATTTCTATATGTTTTGATGGGGCTTATTACATAATTATTTAATAAACTCAATTAAAAAAATCTACAGCTCCATGGCGATTGTTGTTTTAGCATTTGTGGTGACACTTTTTTAAAATTTACAAACAGATTTTTGAGCGACCGGTATTCATGCAGTTTATTCTCATTTAATAATAATTTTAGCTTTAAAGACATCGATGCCATTTGTAAAATTTTGTTGCAGCTGTAGTCTCGAGGCACTGTGTCTCTCTCGAGTACTAGAGGTTCTAGGTTCAATCCCCGGTAAGGGCTGGGATTCTGGAGTTCTAGTAATTCCCCCTGGTTTCTGGGTAGTGAGATCGGACGCCTGTGTGTATTGCTGCGCACGCAAAAATATCCCTTGGCGGTTGGAAATAGAAAAATGTAACCGGACGGCAAAGCCCATAACAAATTTGGAGTTAAAAAATCTACAGTACCCCTGTGTCATCCATTGTTCAAACTTCAAACCTCCTCCGGTATAGAATTTGAGAATTGAACCAATATTTAGAGAACATTTAGACAAGTGACAACAAATGTTATGAAGATCTACATAGAATTTAAAAAAAATATATGTGTGAACTGTGTTGTAAGACATAATAAACAAAGATATTGGAATCAAAGAAAGCTACTAGTATTTTGTCAGGGCGTCTTGCTGTTTGTTTAACTAAAAATAGTAGATTTTTCTTCTTCTTCTTCGCGTTCACCAGCTGTTAGCTCTGGCGGAAAGTTCTGGTTGTTCATCCACTTCTGGACTGCAGTCCTGTTCCAGAACCTGAGTGTTGCGTGTGCATCCGTTTTACAGATCTCACTAATTTGTATGCAAACTGCTGGTTCCTTGCCTCTCAGGCAGATGCACTCCGACTTCGAAGGAAGCTCCCAATTAGTCGACTCTTACGACATGCTTTTGCGTAGGCAGTGGGTCTATTCTTGTTTTCCCTATAATAGGGTCCCGGAACCTACACGGGGACGTAGATTATCTGATAAGATTGTCCAATTAAAAAATGGGCTGTGACCTTCCCCCTCCCCCCACCCCCCTTCTACTTCTACTTCTTTTGTTTCTTCATATCGGTGTTGGTGTCATACGACAGGGCGGCAGGCCTCTATGCCGTTGTCATGTAACCGTGTCTTCCACTGTTCCATACAACTTGGTTTCCATTGGAATGTCAACGGACAAAACCTGAAATCTCTTCAAACACTGACAGTACAGACAGGAATTGCCTGGTGGGGTCGTTTTCCAGTTCTGCAGCGACACCTCTCGGGTCTATAGTGTGACCTTTCGGCCAGGCACCTCCAACTCTAGCTTGTTTTTCTTCTTAGGGTGAGCTCCCTTAGATTGCCTTCCCCAGCTGACGGGCTCCATCCATCATCATCATCTACGCCCGGGTCGCCCATTGGCTCGCCGGTAGACGACTTCGCTGCCGCTTGGGACAGTATTTGGACGTGTCTCCCTTGATCGCATCAACACTGCAAGAGGTCTTTTCAGGGCAACTTGATGGCGAACAATGTTAAGCCATTTTATAAAGTACTCACACACACAACTAGTCACAAATATAACCTAAAGCTCCCTCTTTAAGGATGCTCGTTGAACGTGTGTATTTAT
Source organism: Candidula unifasciata (assembly GCA_905116865.2). Taxonomy (NCBI): domain Eukaryota; kingdom Metazoa; phylum Mollusca; class Gastropoda; order Stylommatophora; family Geomitridae; genus Candidula; species Candidula unifasciata. The sequence goes on along the minus strand of CAJHNH020000134.1, from coordinate 62,482 downwards.
GTATGTATGTGGGTGTATGTAGGTATATGTAGCTGTGTAGGTATGTGGGTGTTTGTGTATTTATAAATGTATGCAAGTATGCATGTGTGTGTTTGTGTGTATGTGGATATATAAAAGTATATTTAGGTTTGTAAGTATGTGTGTGTATTTATGTGTGTATGTTTTAAGTATGTGTGATAGTATATGAGTGTATGTGTGATTGTGGGTGTGTGTGTATATAATGTATGCAAGTATGTATGTATGCAGGTATGCATGTGTGTATGTAATATCTGTGTGGGTGATTGTATAAGTGTGTATGCATGCGTGTGTGTGTATGTATGTAATGTGTGTGGGTATGTATGTATGCATGTATGTATGTATCTATGTGTGTATGTATGCATGTTGGTGGATGTATGCATATTTAGCTGTGTAAGTATGTGTGTGTATTTAGGTATGTATGTATGTGTGTAAAGATGTGAGTGTATGTATAAATGTGTGTATGCATGCAGATATGTGTGTGTATGTATGTATGCATGTATGTGGGTGAATGTATTCATGTGAGTGTAAATGCGTGGTTGTGGGAATATGTTTGTGTCTGTACATATAATTGCAAATGCGTGTATACATGGATGCATGTGTATGTATGGAATGTGTGTGTCCTTGTATATCCATAAATGTATGTGTGTGTTTTCTGTTTGTGCATTTATGTCTATGTATGTGTATGTGTTTTATGTTTGTGTATGTATGTAGATGCGTGTGTGTATGTTTTACGTATATCTACATATGAGTGTGCACGTATGAGAACGTAGGAGTATGTATATGTGTGTGTGTGAGTGTGTACGATTGTGTACATATGATGTATGTAGGTATTATTCTATAATTTACATTTCTTTACTATATCCATAAAAAAGGTAAAGTCACGAGATATGAACCAGCGTCATTGCACACAGTTATAAACCATAAGTGTTCTGCCACCAGTACGGACAGCTGATACGAATTGTCCGTCTGTATCGCCATTTGCACGTAACTCTGTAGCTACAACGACGTTCCTCCATTTATCCCAGAGTGTCAACTCTGGTACCCATTTCCTAGAGGCTGGGTGAACCCCGGGAGCCGCCCGGTTTCGAACACAGACCGTTGGCTGCAGCGAGTCGCAGTAACCCTTTGAAACTAACGTTTGTTCATTTGACTATTTGTTTGTTTGTTAGCAAAGCCAAGGAACGGCTCTACCTGCCTGGCGTATATGGTATTATTAACTTGAGGCCGCTTCAACCCCAACTTGAAAATAACGCGGTTACCAATACTTACAACTGGATATTAACAAAAAATCATAGATAAAGTAGATAATCAGATAGAATGTAATAGGAAGCTACTGGAGATTGGGGGCTGGAAAAGGGGGGGGGGGGGGGGGGGGGGGTCACAAATACAAAAGTTCTGTGTAGATTGGATATTTATCAATCTTTTCTCCAGGCGATGCTGGCGTAGTGGGTAATGAACAGGCAGATAGACTGGCTGGATCTGCACCACTGGGTAGTGAATTGATACATGACAAGACAGATGTGGTTAAGGCTCTTTGGCAACATGCAACGGAATCAGTAGAGATAGATTATTATGGTCTGGAGAGAATGAAGCACCTGGGTGTAACCAGACTGCCCGGCCGGCTCACTACACTCAGAGGAAAGGCAAGACGGACATATAACCAGATTGTGACAGATACCATCAGTATTGGAACTCTGCGCTGGCTGCTGAAGATGAGGACGGAGCACGCATGCAAATGCTTCGAGTGCTGCGATGTCAATTCTTGACTCAACTCAACTTTAGATGTATCAAGATTCTTAGATAGACATATGCAAAGGAGACAAAGGTTGGGGATGGAACAGGGGGGGGGGTGTGGGGGGTTGGGGTATTAGTGGTTATTTAGGGATAGAAATAGGCAGGGCTTTTTGATTTCTACATTAAAAGTTGCCAGTACTCACCAAAAAGTGTCTTTTAAAGGTGCAAGTACTCACCAAAAGTGTCTTTTAAAGGTGCAAGTACTCAACCAAAAAGTGTCTTTTAAAGGTGCAAGTACTCACCAAAAGTGTCAATGACAGGAGCATTTAGAAATTGTAGCAACAAAAAGATGCCATCACTGTAGAAAAAACAAAGCTTATGACAAAATAAACTGGGTTGGGGGGGGGGGGGGAACTAATTTGCAAAACGAGACGTTGTGATTTCTGTCTCAGGCCGTAAGAGAAAATCAAGACCGTTATGATAAGTACCTCATCTAGGGGAGCCAGCCTTCTCTATTCTGGTTTTTCAGAACCTCATGCAAGATTCCTGCTGTACGTACCGACATTCAACATTTCAGAGCTTATACTTTAAACAAAAACGGTGCTAAAATGTTGCATAGAACACGTTCTGCTGTATGGCAGCGAATCTTGGAATGTCAGTGAACAAATTAAGAAGAATTTGGAGGCAACGGAGATGTGGTTTCTGAGACGAAGATTACGAAAACCTTGGACGGCCAGAGTAAGTAACAACAATTGTTTGAAAGAAGCTAATGAAAGTAGATCTCTATAAACAACAATAAGTAAGAGATAAACATTATTCTTTGGCCACATAATGAGAAGAGAGACATTGGAGAACATAGTGACAACTGGAAAGATCAGTGGAAAAGGGGGTAGAGGCAGACCAAGAGAGAGGATTCTGGATGGGCTGAAATGATGACATGGAGGGATACCCTCAAGAGAGCTATTCCAGGCGTATCGTTCACGTCAGTGGCGTATCATTCACGTCAGTGACGTATCGTTCACGTCAGTGGAGTATCATTTACGTCAGTGACGTATCGTTCACGTCAGTGGAGTATCATTTACGTCATTGGAGTATCATTTACGTCAGTGAAGTATTATTTACGTCAGTGACGTATCGTTCACATCAGTGGCGTATCATTTACGTCAGTGACGTATCGTTCACGTCAGTGGAGTATCATTTACGCCAGTGACGTTATCATTCACGTCAGTGGCGTTATCGTTCACGTCAGTTGCGTTATTGTTATCTTCTTCTTTTTCTCAATGTCTCTCGGTCCACTGGAACTTGTTTTAGTTCTCTTCTAAACCTCAAAATGAGTTATTCTATCATAGCATTTAATTATCTCTATTCTGCGCAGGCACCAGTATACTACTATACTTTTTTTTTGGGGGGGGGGGGGGTGTAGCACATTATTATTGTTATTATTATTATTATGTATACCATTAAACTAGTATTACCACATTTGAGTTACGACTCTTGTCTAGAAAATGCGTACGATGAGACGGTGTCAGGGAGCTTTTACACCCCGCCCCCCCCCCCCCCAGCCACGCACCTCATCTTGTGTTTTCTGGTTTCGGCACCCTTGTAACCAAGGTCATTTTTAAATAAGAAAACTTCTGAGGCGTCTTGTGTAATAGGATGTAAACATTAAAGAAATTGTGTTGTGTCATGTCTGTCTGTCGCAGTGGTTCTCAAAGTGGGTGCTTTGGACCTCTTGGGGCCTAAGACAGTCGGGAAGGGAGGGGGGGGGAGCCTTACTAACATTTTGGGGGTCTGAGACTGTCTAAAAAAAGGGCGGGGGGGGGGCGGCAGTTGAGTCAGTAAAATTTGGTGGTTCTGAAACCGGCTAGGGGAGAGGTGTTGCCGCAGTGAAGTTTTGGAGGTCTGAAACGATCTGTGGGTCAGAAGCCTCTAATGCAGTTGAATCGCATGGAACGAACATAAGGCAGCTTGGAAGAAATGTGGTGGAAGGGGTAGAGGAGACGGAGAGAGACAGAGAACATTTTGTTAAACCGTTGGTACCTATTTCAAGGTAGTGAGTGTAACAGATTAAACTTATAGTGACTGCCTCATTTTCCTAATAAACACACAATATGCTATAACAAATCAGACTTCTCATTCATCATCATCATTATCATTCTGCATGTGTTGGACGTCACACTGGGCTCACGGGTCCCAATGATGGGTTTTTACCCCCGGACCAGGTTTTTTTTTTTTTTTTTTTGACGCCTTGGGTTCAAATTTGGAAATCTTTTTTTTTTTTTTTTTTTAATATATCCTTATATAAAAGTTGGTTAATGGTTCGTTTCGTAACTATAAAATTTGTACTTGTTTACAATCTGGGTTTTTTAAATTTTGTTTTGTGTTCTTTGCCTATGTATTGCTTGGATTTTTATTCAGCTTAGCTGGGTTTTTCACACACACACACAAATTCCATTGGCAGCCCTGACTAGGCTGGCATTCGATTCCTCCATTCCACTTTGCTGAAGTGAAAACAGCAGATAATCACATGATGCGGTTCTGGGTAAGAGACTTTCGGAACCAACAACCGGATAAAACTTTAATATCCTCTTGTGCAAGTCGGTGAAACATTGTATTTACTATACCTAGGTAAAAATGGTGACACAGCGCACTGAAGTAGAACGAGAGCGAGGAATTTAGGGCGAATATTGTTTGCGAGGTTAGACATCGTCTACGATAACACCAGGTGCTTTTTCATTATCCTACTCCAAACAGGGGAAATTCACTGGTTAATATTTCAGTTGGTGGTAGGTAGGCTGCATGCATACGTGGGATCTAGGCTGCATGCAGTCGTGGGACCTAGGCTGCACTCTCTCGTGGGACGTAGGTGGGTTGGGGTTAGGGCCAGTTCTAGATGTTTTGGGGTCGTTAACAGCATCAGAAAGCCAGGAAATCTAGTCTTACCAGCCTCTAAAATGTTGGGCTGTCCCGTGACGTCATCGGGGAGTAGGATATCACAATGATTTCCACAGTATTGTCAATTATTTCCACTGTAAGGCCAATGACTGTGACTGTATTGTCAATGTTTTCCACCGTAGTGTCAATGATTTCGAAAGTATTGTCAAGGATTTCCACTGTACTGTTAATTTTTCCACTGTATTGTTAATTATTTCCATTGTATTGTCAAAGATGTCCACTGTATTGTCAACGATTTCTACTGTATTGCCAATGATTTCCATTGTACTGACAATGATTACCACTGTATTGTCAATAATTTCTTTTATATTGTCACTGTTTTCCATTGTATTGTCAACGATTTTCACTGTATGGTCAACGATTTTTACTGTATTGTCAATGATTTCTGATACTTAGGGCTATCTTTGCCCAAGGTATGATGCCAAACTGTCCTTTTGGTCTCCCAGATCTTTACATCCAACATTTCTGCTGTCACGACGTACCATGCCCCCCCCCCCCCCCCTTCCCCAACTTTCATTCGGCATACCTAAACGTAGCATTGTCGAAATAAAGGAAAAGCAACCTTTGCCCAACAAGCCCGCAAATGAATTCTTACAGGGTATATCGGAATTAAAAACCACGTGTGCAACCATTCAGCCAAAGGACGCCGATCTAACTACTGGTACACATATCATTGTGAGGTATTTTATAAGCTATCTGGGTATCGTTTATTTTACACCGCTTCAATTTGCCGGGAGTGTACGACTAGACGCTCACTTTGCGGATACAAAGGTCGTGAGTTCAGGTCCTGAAATAGAGTCGGTTTGTGCTTTAAATAAAAAAGACCCCGCCTTAAATGGGTAACAGGTAAAGTCCTGGGAAGTAAAGACGGACGGTTGACCACATCACCCAGCGAGTGCCGACTGGTCTATAAAATATAGGTCTAGCCCTATATGCCCAATTCGCCTGATGTCGTGAAAAAGGGTCCATAACTTGTATTTACCGGCATCATAGATGATCTCTCCCCTTCCCTATATCGTTCGCCAGCAGGTTATTCACAGTGACACAGTAAGGTCAGCTTGCACCCAGTTGCGGAAAGTGACCTGTCCCCCAGCCTTTCTGCTCCCCCCCCCCTTTTTCCAATCCGAAAAATGAACATATATATAATTTTAAACCTAAATTTTTGCAATTGTTCACCTCCTTAGCGAAGATACCCGGGCCGTCTTGCACACCTCCACCCTCACCCCCACCCCACCGTCCTACCTACGCCCATGTAATCGACCCAGTGTAGGACGCATTTTTTTTTTAAAGTTGTACCCCGGCAGTCGTCGGGGCCCCTCATATAACCTGGGACTTGTGCCCGGGTGATCCTCATGGGAATGGTGACACTTTGTGTCACCGGGTGTTTTATCGCTCGTTGTGCAGTCCTGTTGTAGCTAAACGACACTCACTTCCCACGTCATTGCTAGTTTGTCCACATTTGTACCTTTGGCCTTATACCCAGTGTTGCCACTTTTCTTTGACAAAAAATATCCAAAACGGTGTCACAAAATATCTAAAAAGATCTAAATCTGCGTGGAAAAGATCTAGAAAAAACATCCAAATTGAAAAAGTCAAAAATTTACATAGCTTTTGTTATGACTTACCCTACATAATCATGTCCTCACCTTCACTGGTGTCTGCCTCACAAGATCCACAGGATAAACTTAGCTTGGATAATGAAGTTGAAGCTTCAGATCCAAAAAGACCCTGGTATGCTTTAGCTGTTCAAATGTCTTTATAAGTGGAACAGTAGGCTTATTTCTCTAATCTCATCAGGCCGAATTTTAATGGCACGATAGCATTTAAGAGGTCAAATTTCATCCTGTTTTTTAGGTTAGATTTGATATAATTCCTAGCACTGAAAACTCTTTCTACGTCAGCATTTGAGTGGGGTAGTATCATGGCAGACATGGCACTTTAAAGAGCTTACAGAATGGACTGTTTGATGAGGCATCTTTAAATTGCCATACTTCACTCCAAAATGCTTTAGTTTCTGTTTTGTTTGTCCATTCAGCTAACTTTATTTTGGTTAACTGATATTCTGCTTCTGCGACACTATTATCAGTAGCCCCTAAAAATTTCATAACTTTACAATATTTAGGTATGTCCTTTATTGGCTGAAGTATGTTGCTCACAGAAAAAAGTGAAATATTCTTCAAAACATCTAGATTTTCAGGAAGTCTCTGCTTCAATTGCTTCAATAATGAGATAAGGAAATCTTGATAACGTTTTCTTAAGTTGTTCTCTTCATTCTCTGTTAACAGTCCTTTTGTTTTTAAATCATCAATTTTTGATTCGATTTAATATCCAAGGTGTGGCCTAGGAGCCAAATAGCTCTCTATAGTGCAAGTGAGCAAATCAGCTTTAGAAGTTGGCAACACCAGTCTTTTACCAGTGAAATAGCAAGGCGAGATCATCAAGTAATTTAACTTTATCAACAAGTTTAGATTCGAACAGTTTTTTAACTTTTTGCACTTCCATTAGAATAGGTTATTAAAAGAGAATGAATGACAAATTTTTTTTCATCACTGTACATTCCATATAGTATTTCAGCTGTGTAGCACTTTTCACTTTGTCTTGTTATTCAAAGTGTGTCTTCAGCTTCAGCCATTGCTTCATAATTCTTTCAACAGCTGGTTAAATTGATAATAATCTAGTTTTGCAATCTGACAGAATTTTTTGTGGTGTGGAACCATGATTCAAGGCTGTTTATAATGTATTGTATTGCTGTTGTCTGACAAATGATTTGGAAAACCAGTAAAGTGTTTCAGCAATAAGGTATTCCAAATTCCTTGGTAAATATTTAGATGAAGCATGTGATAATGCTAGCTGCAATGAATGACGCATACATTTTATAAGTATTAACGATGGGTTAGCTTCCTTCAACTTGGCATAAACGCCATTGTTTATACTAACCATCACTGAGGCATTATCAGTACCAATTACAGCCAAATTCTTCAAGCCTAACTGTTTGCAGATTAAAAGGTCCTTCAGTTCCTAAACTATACTTTCTACATCACACTTTTCAAATTGAACTAATCCAAGATTTTTTTACAAATCGATCAAATGGTCACAGTTTGAAATTGCGCAGTGACAAATTAAAAACATCGAGACTGATACTTCAACTTTTGATGATTCATTTATCAGTATAGTTCTGAAAACAGATGTCAGCGGTGTAATATCTTTAAATGAAACTGCAGTTTTATGCTTTTTTAGTCTCTGCATGACTCTTTGAGTTTTGTATTTTCGCTTTAATTTCACACTTGCAGTACTTACAATAAGCTTTGGTCATATCCCCAGTTTTTAATTTTGTCATCATGCAACCACTCTTTCCAAATTTTTTTGCACATACTTTACGTTTGGCATGTTGAAAGGTTTTTTCAAAGGGAAAGCCACATAAGAAGGTGAGCAATTATTTTTTTTTAAATCACATGAAAAAGAAACACAAAGTCAGCACAGTGAGGATACGGTTGAAACAAAGTATAATTTACGCGCGTTTTTATTAATCAGTACCGGGGCTGCCAGATATTTGTGCGTTGACCCCAGTGAGAGTTCAAAGTTCAAGTAATGGCAGTTGTCACAATGTACGTGCCAGACCAAAACAAAAATATTGTAGTAAATATTTTACACAGTAATTATTAAATTGACAATGAGAGAAAAATAAATCTATAAAATATCTAACTCCATATGAAAAGATCTAGAAAAACATGTACGATCTAAACGTCAAAAACATTATCTAAATGCAATGAAAAAGATCTAAATTTGGATATAAAAGATCCAAAGTGGCAACACTGCTTATACCAGAATTCGAATGGTGTGTGTACATCCGTTTTATAGACGTAGTTTACTTTCGTGCAGACTCTCGGTTGCTGCGCCTGAGGAAGAAGCACTTCAACTTTGAAGGGACCCTATCTGCTTTGCCCAGGTCCTACACTAGAAACAACGATGTCCTTGAAAAGAAGTAAATAGATGTTTACCAGTACGAACCATGGCCCCAGTGCACCGAGACGTCTGCTCAACAACACCGCATTGTGCAGGTTTTCTATTACATCCGACGTACGCTAAATTGCTTAGATAAAAAAAATTAAGGGGGTCAAAGAAATCCTATTCAAGTACCCCGAAAATACAGGACACATTAAGCTGTATAAAACACACACACACACACACACACACACACACACACACACACACACACACACACACACACTTTGAAGAATGCTAGCTGTCAAAAATTGTTAAAAGCTGCCCTTGATCCTTCTATGAAACCACAAACAGAAACGAAACAAACAAGAACAATACCCCCCACCCCCCCACCCCCCAGTTGAACTGAGAATGCCGTGTGCCGTGTGCATGTTATTGTATATGTGTTAAGTCATCAAGATTTGGGTATAAAGGTTGTGGCGATTCCAGTTTGTCACAACCCGCAAACAAAGTGATGTATTCGTCGCACGCCACAACTTGCCAGTTTTGAAGACTACAGGCTCATAAATTCTAACCAGTCTGACAATCCCGCGGAAAATTACCAGTTTGACAAATCTCCCTGAAGATTACCAGTTTGACAATCTCCCTGAAGATTACCAGTTTGACAATCTCCCTAAAGATTACCAGTTTGACAATCTCCCTAAAGATCACCAGTTTGACAATCTCCCTGAAGATCACCCTTTTGACAATCACCCTGAAGATCACCAGTTTGACAACTTCCCTAAAAATCACCAGTTTGACAATCTCCCTAAAAATCACCCAGTTTGACAATCTCCCTGAAGATCACAAGTTTGAAAATCTCCCTGAAGATTTGAGTCATGTTTTCAAGCACCAGAGCTTGCCTCTTTGTTCTTGTCGTGGGCTGGACACTGTAGTGGACTGTCAGTTTTTCAATGACTATGACAAAGACGTCAGACTTGAATGTCCAGCAAACCAAGTGGTCAGTTATATTGGCAGCATCAATGACGATAAATTTGAGGACAGGAGATGGCAGTTTCAGTGTCGGCCGGCGCCAGGTAAAACCAGCGGCTGTTTCTGGACAGGTGAGTAAACAGTGTTGGTTGGATTTGTTGGGCACTTTTTTGTCTCGCTGAAGCAGACTTGTTTGTTTGTTTTAGTATCCAGAAGCCATGAGTTGTTAACCCTTAGGCTCGGTATTATGGATATCGCAACCTTTCGGCCTTGATTCCATTGTAAATACCGTAAATCTAGGATAAATGTGGCTTTTCTGCCTACCCCCGGGATTGAGCCCAGACCACATGGAGTTCGTCAC